>CACVBM020001154.1:0-125304 GCA_902728155.2 Microthlaspi erraticum | reverse complement strand
ACTTACCATTTGGGATGGGAGAGAGAGGAGAACTCTTTAAAGATTAGACAAATCTTATTGAAAATCAAGTAAGGAACTGTCGACATGTATGCCAACCCCCTTGACAAGAGTAATTAAGATTGATTAAGTGTGAGGTTAACTCTAGATTGCTTGGTTACCTTAGAGATTTTGCTGAGCTAGCATGTCGATCCACTGTAAGAGCTTCTGTTAGGCTTGTGCCTTTAGCTGGTTTCTGCTCTAGGGTCATGGATTGTTAGCACAACACTCTCAATTCTCAAAGCAAGTTCATAACTTCCGGACTGGTTTTTGACTCAATAAAACTTTTTGAAAAACATGAAACAAAAGTGACTAAAACATAAGAAAAGAAAGAAAAATGCATTAGTAACACAATAAAACTCCCCCCAGACTTAACTTGCACCGTCCCGGTGAAAGCAAATCACATTAAGGTGAGAGGTAATATTCAAAACAAAAGAAAATTAAAGAAAGAAAATGAAAAGAAATGACCTTCAATGGGTTGCCTCCCATTCAGCGCTTTGTTTAAAGTCTTTAGCTTGACTGTATGGCACTTCCTTAAGGATCTGGTGGATCGCCAAGAGCTAGTGTGGTCTCCTGTGGTATGGTGGTGGAGGCTAGGTAAGGTTTTAACCTTTGTCCATTGACTGTAAAGTCTCCTCCCATTGGATCCCATAGTACCACTGCTCCATAGGGGCGAACTTCTTTAATCCTGAATGGTCCTGACCATCTTGAGCGAAGCTTTCCTGGAAAGAGTTTCAACCTTGAGTTGAATAGTAGAACTTGGTCGTTTGGCGCAAAGTTCTTTGGGATGATCTTGCGGTCATGGAAAGCTTTGGTTCTCTCCTTATAGATCTTTGAATTCTCATAAGCCAGATGCCTAATCTCATCAAGCTCATTCAGCTGGATCAATCTTCTTTCTCCTGCTGTCTTTAGGTTGAAGTTTAACTCCTTGATAGCCCAAGCTGCTTTGTACTCCAGCTCTACAGGTAAATGACATGCTTTACCATAGACAAGATGAAAGGGGGTGGTACCAAGTGGTGTTTTGAAGGCAGTGGTATGCCCATAGAGCATCATCTAGTTTGGCACTCCAATCCTTTCTTGTCTTGCCTGTTGTCTTCTGAAGTATGCTCTTGAGTTCTCTGTTTGAGATCTCAACTTGTCCACTAGTTTGGGGTGGTAAGGAGAGGCAACTTTGTGAGTAACTCCATGCTTCTTCAAAAGGTTGGCAAAGATTCTGTTGATGAAATGTGAACCTCCATCACTTATGACTATCCTAGGCACTCCAAACCTTGGAAAAATGATGGATTTAAACATCTTGATGACCACTTGTGCGTCATTAGTAGGGCTGCGATGGCTTCCACCCATTTGGAGACATAATCAACTGCCACTAGAATGTATTGGTCACCAAAAGAGGTTGGGAAGGTCCCATAAAGTCAATGCCCCAAACATCAAAAACTTCAACTTCTAGTATAAAGTTCTGTGGCATCTCATTCCTCTTGCTTATATTTCCCATTCTTTGGCAAGCATCACATCTTGATATGAATGCATGAGCATCCTTAAACATAGTTGGCCACCAAAATCCAGCTTGTAGGACTTTGGATACTGTCTTGTAAGTGGCAAAGTGCCTGCATAGCTAGAACTATGACAAGCAAACAATATTCCTTCTACCTCTTCCTCAGGTATGCATCTTCTAAACATTCCATCTGAACATTTCTTGTATAAGTAAGGTTCATCCCAATAGTACCTTCTTACATCACGCAGAAATTTCTTCTTTCTGTAGCCAAAGAAGTTTGGTGGTGGGTATTCAGCTGCAAGGAAGTTTGCTATGTGGCGAAACCATGGTGTGTTTGATGATGAGATCTTTGTTCCTGGCCTGTGATGGCCTAGTTGTCCATGCTTATTGCTAGCTTCAGCTGCATAAACTGATTCTTCAGGTAGCCTATCATCAAGGGGTAGATTTTCTTCAACTCTCATCCTTGAAAGATGATCAGCTACTCCATTATCTGCACCTCTTCTATCCTTGATCTCAAGATCAAATTCTTGCAGTAGTAGAATCCATCTCAACAATCTTGGCTTGGCATCTTTCTTAGATAAAAGATACCTTAATGCTGCATGATCAGAGTGAACTATAACTTTTGATCCCACCAAGTATGATCGAAATTTCTCAAATGCAAAGACAATAGCAAGAAGCTCCTTTTCTGTTGTGGCATACTTGCATTGTGCCTCATCAAGTGTTCTGCTGGCATAGTAGATCACATGTAGCTTCTTGTCCTTTCTTTGTCCAAGCACTGCTCCTACTGCATAATCACTTGCATCACACATTATCTCAAAAGGTAGTTCCCAGTTTGGAGGTTGAACCACTGGCGCACTGACCAATGCATCTTTGATCTTAGTGAAAGCCTTGTGACACTCCTCTGTGAACTCAAAGTTAATATCCTTGCATAATAGGCGTGTTAGCGGCCTTGCTATCTGTGAGAAATCTTTAATGAACCTCCTGTAGAACCCAGCATGTCCTAAGAAGCTTCTGATATCTTTAACTGTCTTGGGCGGCTGAAGGTTTGTCATTACTTCAATCTTGGCCTTATCAACTTCTATGCCTCTCTCTGAGATTCTATGTCCAAGCACTATTCCATCTCTAACCATAAATGGCACTTCTCCCAATTTAGAACTAGGTGCTTGTCTTCACATCTCTGTAGCACTCTTCCAAGATTCCCCAAACATGATTCAAAGGAAGAACCATATACTGAGAAATCATCCATGAAAACCTCCATAATCTCTTCTATGAGATCTGTGAATATGGACATCATACACCTTTGGAATGTAGCTGGAGCATTGCACAATCCAAAAGGCATTCTCCTATAAGCATATGTGCCATAGGGACAAGTGAATGTAGTCTTTCCTGATCATCTGGGTGGATTGGAATTTGGAAAAATCCTGAGTATCCATCCAAGAAACAGTAGTATTGATGATTGGCAAGGCGCTCAAGCATCTGATCTATGAATGGCAAGGGGTAGTGGTCCTTGCGCGTGGAGGAGTTCAGCTTCCTGTAGTCGACACACATTCTGTGTCCTGTGATTGTCCTTGTTGGAATGAGCTCATCATGTTCATTCTTGATGACTGTGATCCCTCCTTTCTTTGGCACAACATGTACAGGGCTGACCCATGCACTATCTGATATTGGATAAATCACTCCAGCTTTCAATAGCTTCATTATCTCCTTCTTGACAACTTCCTTTAGGTTTGGGTTTAGCCTCCTTTGGTGTTCAATTGAAGAACTAGACTCATCCTCCAGGATGATGCGATGTGTGCATAGTTCAGGTGAGATTCCTGTTAAATCATCCAAAGAATAACCAAGAGCCTTTCTATGCTTTCTCAGTTCGCGAACAAGTAAAGCGGTCTCTTCTTTTGTTAGTGCAGCATTAACAATAACAGGATATGTTTCATTAGGACCAAGATATTCATACCTTAGACCAACTGGGAGTTGTTTTAGCTCGGCTTTTGGGCTCTAAGTGGGCACCATGGGTCGAACTTAACTTTGGTTTGTGATTTCCTGACTCTTGTCAATGTCTGGCTCTTCCTCTTCTCTCTCTAAGTCCATATAAGCTATCAGCTCTTTATAAGCTTCCTTGAATCCATGAACTTGACTAAGCATTGAGCTTCTCTTTCCATGTATCCATACTCATTCTCAGCCTTTGTCAAAGCTAGCTCCAAGGGATCAATAAGAAGAGTTCATCCAGCACTTCTTCTCTTGTCTCTGCGAGCTCTCCAATCCAAAAAGCTTGACCATCTACAGTTGGCTTCTCCATAGACTTGTTTACTTCGAAATTCATCACTATATCTCCAAGATGCAAGTCAATCTTTCCATTCTTGACATCTATTATAGCTCCTGCAGTAGCTAGGAATGGCCTTCCCAAGATAAGAGGGTCTTTAGGTTGGTGTTCCAGCTCAAGAACTACAAAATCAGCAGGGATGTAGCAATCTCCAACCATGATTGGAACATCCATAATAACACCAACAGGGCGGCGAACAGATCTGTCTGCAAAGACTAGAGAGATCTTTGTAGGTTTGAAGTCAGTGATGCCCAATAGCTTGGCCACTGAGTAAGGCATTAGGTTCACACTGAACCCAAATCACAAAGTGCTCTATGGAAGTGTGTAGAACCGATCTTGCAAGACAAAACAAAACTCCCTGGGTCGTTCAGCTTCTCTGGCATGCGATTCTGAAGTATGGCACTACACTCCTTTGTAATCATCATTGCTCCTTCTTCAAGACTCACATTGCTTGTGAGTATGGCCTTCATATACTTCCTGAGAGATGGAATTATTTGGCAAGCATCAATGAAAGGTAACCTTACTGAAAGTTGGCTAACAAGATCCTTGAGCTTTGCTTGCTCCTTCTCCTTCTTGGGTTGAGAAAGAACATTTCTGTATGGGATCTTTGGCTCATACACTCTTGGTTCTTCAGGTGGCTTCTCCACTTCCTCCTGAGTTCCTGGTTCTATTCTGACATGGACTTCCTTAGGTGGTTCAGTCCCATCTCCAATGATAACATACTCCATTGGTTTCTTCTTGTTGGCGGCTTTGCTTCCTCTTGATCTGGGTATGCTGGTGGTTCATACCCTTTTCCATTCCTAAGAGTGATAGCTGCTACAGCTGCTCTCCTTGGATTGATTTCCACTTTTCCTGGTAGCACACCTTCTTCTCTCTTAATAGAGCTGGCTATGTTGGCAACTCTAAGATCCAAGTCTCTTGTGAAAGAAGAAATTGAATCCAACTTCTCATTCAATCTGTGAAGGCTGACTCCAATCTCTCATCAATCAAGGCTGTATGCTCTCTATGAGAACTCTTGATGAAAGTTATCAAATCTTCAAAGTTGCTCCTTGGCTCCATTCTTCTCTTGTGAGGTGGTTGCTGATAATTTCTTCCTCCATGAACATCCCTCTTCTCATTGGGTGATTCTTGAGTAAAAACATCATGCTCTCCTTTCCAAGCTTCTTCTCTATGTGCTGATCCATCTATTCCAACAAAGTTTACTTCTTCTTGAAACTTGGAATCAAATCTCCAAAGTAATCTTGAATTATTGTGGATTCAACTCTATAAGCTTCTCTTTGTCTCTCCACTTCTCTTCCTTGGTTTCTCAGTATCTCAGCCATCATGGCTTTGATTTCGCTGTATCCATCTCTGTATGGATCAGAATTTATGGCCTTCACTGCTCTCTCATGCCCAATGAAGTTGTCACTGTCGCTTGAGGCTAGATTTTCAATCAAAATCTTTGCTTCAGTAACTGTCTTGGTCATGAAATTTCCATTGCTGGCTGTATCAAGAGAAAATCGACACTTCCCACTTATTCCTCTGTAGAAAATGTTCCATAGACTGCCATCAGATAGTCCATGATTAGGACATTCTCTTGTATAGTCCTTGAAGCGCTCCAATGCTTCATGAAAAGGCTCCACCGGCCCTTGTTGGAAACTAGAGATCTTCTCTCTCAACAAGTTTGCTCTTTGCTTTGTGAAAAAGTGACCTAGGAATGCCACCTTGTACTCTTTCCATGTGGTTATGGATTGAGCTGGAAGAGACTTAACCCAGCGCAAAGCCTTCCCTGTCAAAGTGAAAGAGAATAGTTTGCACTTTAAGTACTCCTTGGGTGCACCTCCTGCACTGATGGTGCCACAGATTTCTTCAAAAGCATCAATATGTTCCAAAGGATTCTCCTGGGTTTTCCTTGGAACTGATTTTGTTTCACCAAACCAATGATCTCCGGTGAAATCTCATAGCTTCTTCCTTCAGGAAGTGGCGGCTGGATGGGATTCCGATCGATTAGTAGTGTTGGATTGGAATCGAAGTCTCCCATGACTTCTTCATTGTGTCGCGCTCCATCATTGGCGCGATCGTGCGCGGCGTTGGATCCGGCGGATCTCGTGTTGCTCGGCCAGCGCGATCTCTCTCGCGGCCAAGTTTCTCTCTCTCTTGTCGTCCGAATCACTCATGTTAGAGTCCTTCTTTCAAGTTTAGTACCTGAAAGGATAGAGGCAAGATTCTTTAAATAGAAAACAGTAAAAAGGAAAACAAAAGTTGAAAAGTTTGCAAAAACAAAAAGGAAAAACGAAATTCTAGGCTAGACTATAGTTGGGAACTCGAAGGTAGCTGTATTGCTCCCCGGCAACGGCGCCAAAAACTTGATCGCGGGATCAGGTCTTCCCTTTTCCTATCCCTGATTCTGCAAGTGCACAGATCAAAAGTAGTAAACGGGTATCGAACACAAGGAGCAGATAAGTACACTTCGAGTATTGCAAGTCTAATATAGCTAGAAAACAAGTATGATTTAGGGTTTTGATTGTGTAGCAAGAAATCAAACAGCAGACTAAACGGTTTATGAAAATCAATAAGGGAAACGCTAGGCAATGAGAAACTCGCAGAGATTCAAGGTTAACAAGATATTAGAAGGTTCGCTAGGGTTTGCGCTATCTAGAACTCAGGTCACGATTGTATGATCTTTCCACTGTCGAGGCTCCGACCCCTTTGTTAATCTACCTAGTCGCTAAACTTTTGGTATGTCCCTAGGTGATTAAATCAAGCAATAGTTCGTTCAAGACCCAATTGTTCACAACCCCGCATAGATCAACTTTCGCAGTCTATGAAGTTTTGCTCACCAAATACTTAGTTCAGGTTATATAGCAAGCTTTTGGAGAGTATATGAAACCTAAGATCTGATGCTAGTTGATCAGAAAAGCAAGCAGCAATGAATTCAAGCAGAGGCGAAGATGCGATATGATAAACCCTAGCTTCTAACAACCTATCAAACCATGAACTCTTTGATAGATCTCACAACCTAACTAGTGAATTACTCAGACATAATCAAAGCAACAACACAAAGAGATGAAGAAAACATGATTGCAATAAAACTCAAAGTATGAAATCGAATACAAGGCGGCTCTCTTTTCACAAGAGGCTAAAAAGCTATATATATAGTGCTAGGTCTTTTGAGGCGGCTTAGGGTTAAGCCGGGCTTGAAAATATGAAATCGGGCTTCAAAACGGGCTTCGGGTCGACCGCGGCGTTGGGACGGTCGGTCGGGACGATCGGCCGGACAGTCGGGTCGTGGCCGAGTCGGAACGGTCGTGGCCGGATGGATTCACGGTCGGCCGGCGTGGTCGGACGGAGAAGATTTGGCCGATGGTTTCTCGGCCGGACGTGGGACGTTCTTTCCCGGCTCGGACGGATGCATCGGCCGTGGTACGCGAAGGGTTGCGCGGCCGCGAGGCTTTGTTCCCGGCTCGCGCGGCATGGTCGTGCGCGGCGTGGCGTGACGGTTGCTTGGCCGACCGCGGGCAGTTTCCCGGGTCGTGATTGCGTGATCGGCCGGTCGGTTTGAACTTTGGCCGAGACTTCAGACGGACGGATATGATTTGGCCGAGCGCGGAACATGTTCCTCGGCCAGCCGGACTGCGCGGTTGGGCGCTGATTCTCGATAGAGCCGTCTGGACAGTCTTCACTCTTTTGGTTATAACTCCTTTTCTACTCATCCAAATTAGGCCGTTCCAGTTGCGTTGGAAAGTTAACTCAATCAGAGCACGCAGGGAACTGGTCTTGATGAAATCCATTGAGTAGATCTTTTTCTGGGCCCTCTTAAAGTTGGTGCTTGTGCATGGAGCGGCTTGAAGTGCAAATCCTATGGTTTTGCTCCAAAATGCATCATTTCACCTGTTTAGACTCTAGACACTATAAACACAGTAAAACTACCTTTTTAGATAGAAAACCTGCCAAAAACCATTAGAAAACAATGCTAAAACAGTATAAAAAGCATGTAAAATAGAGGTATATCAACTCCCCCAGACTTAGATCTTTGCTTGTCCCCAAGCAAAAAGAATCTAAATCCGTGAAAGAGGTTTGAAAACGTGGAAACTCCCTTGCTCTTTTGAATATCCTGTGAAAGGTTCCTTTCCTGTATTCCACTATGAACATAGACAACATAAGGTTAGCTTCACATACACCCTGCAAGTTTAGCGAACAATACCAACCCAACTAGTCTCATCCAGCAATCCAAACTCTCTATTGCTAACCTCTTGCATAAATTTAAAGCGTGAATTCTTTATCAAGGGGACATCGATCAATTGAACTTGTTCTTACCCACTTGATCTTCTCCAAGATTGTCTTTAAGTGCAATGAGTTCTTTTCCTCTCTCTTTCTCACATCAGAACTTTGAAAGGTCAATTTCTCCCTACTTTTCTAGGGTATCATTTTATTTTTTCTATTGACCCTTCTTTCAACCACAGGATAAGTCTTTAGCTTGTTCCTTGTTTGACTAAGGTATTCCATAAGACATGAAGGTACAGACATATGCATTCCTCATGCTTACTTGTTTTCCTTGTGCTCTTTGAGCTTTTTCTCATAAACATTACTTACCATTTGGGATGGGAGAGAGAGGAGAACTCTTTAAAGATTAGACAAATCTTATTGAAAATCAAGCAAGGAACTGTCGACATGTATGCCAACCCCCTTGACAAGAGTATTAAGATTGATTAAGGGTGAGGTTAACTCTAGATTGCTTGGTTACCTTAGAAATTTTGCTGAGCTAGCATGTCGATCCACTGTAAGAGCTTCTGTTAGGCTTGTGCCTTTAGCTGGTTTCTGCTCTAGGGTCATGGATTGTTAGCACAACACTCTCAATTCTCAAAGCAAGTTCATAACTTCCGGACTGGTTTTTGACTCAATAAAACTTTTTGAAAAACATGAAACAAAGTAATAAAACATAAGAAAAGAAAGAAAAATGCATTAGTAACACAATAAAACTCCCCCCAGACTTAACTTGCACCGTCCCGGTGAAAGCAAATCACATTAAGGTGAGAGGTAATATTCAAAATAAAAGAAAATTAAAGAAAGAAAATGAAAAGAAATGACCTTCAATGGGTTGCCTCCCATTCAGCGCTTTGTTTAAAGTCATTAGCTTGACTGTATGGCACTTCCTTAAGGATCTGGTGGATCGCCAAGAGCAGTGTGGTCTCCTGTGGTATGGTGGTGGAAGCTAGGTAGGGTTTTAACCTTTGTCCATTGACTGTAAAGTCTCCTCCCATTGGGTCCCATAGTACCACTGCTCCATAGGGGCGAACTTCTTTAATCCTGAATGGTCCTGACCATCTTGAGCGAAGCTTTCCTGGAAAGAGTTTCAACCTTGAGTTGAATAGTAGAACTTGGTCGTTTGGCGCGAAGTTCTTTGGGATGATCTTGCGGTCATGGAAAGCTTTGGTTCTCTCCTTATAGATCTTTGAATTCTCATAAGCTAGATGCCTAATCTCATCAAGCTCATTTAGCTGAATCAATCTTCTTTCTCCTGCTGTCTTTAGGTTGAAGTTCAACTCCTTAATAGCCCAAGCTGCTTTGTACTCCAGCTCCACAGGTAAATGACATGCTTTACCATAACAAGATGAAAGGGGGTGGTACCAAGTGGTGTTTTGAAGGCAGTGCGGTATGCCCATAGAGCATCATCTAGTTTGGCACTCCAATCCTTTCTTGTCTTGCCTGTTGTCTTCTGAAGTATGCTCTTGAGTTCTCTGTTTGAGATCTCAACTTGTCCACTAGTTTGGGGTGGTAAGGAGAGGCAACTTTGTGAGTAACTCCATGCTTCTTCAAAAGGTTGGCAAAGATTCTGTTGATGAAATGTGAACCTCCATCACTTATGACTATCCTAGGCACTCCAAACCTTGGAAAATGATGGATTTAAACATCTTGATGACCACTTGTGCATCATTAGTAGGGCTGGCGATGGCTTCCACCCATTTGGAGACATAATCAACTGCCACTAGAATGTATTGGTCGCCAAAAGAGGTTGGGAAGGGTCCCATAAAGTCAATGCCCCAAACATCAAAAACTTCAACTTCTAGTATAAAGTTCTGTGGCATCTCATTCCTCTTGCTTATATTTCCCATTCTTTGGCAAGCATCACATCTTGATATGAATGCATGAGCATCCTTAAACATAGTTGGCCACCAAAATCCAGCTTGTAGAACCTTGGATACTGTCTTGTAAGTGGCAAAGTGGCCTGCATAGCTAGAACTATGACAAGCAAACAATATTCCTTCTACTTCTTCCTCAGGGATGCATCTTCTAAACATTCCATCTGAACATTTCTTGTATAAGTAAGGTTCATCCCAGTAGTACCTTCTTACATCACGCAGAAATTTCTTCTTTCTGTAGCCAAAGAAGTTTGGTGGTGGGTATTCAGCTGCAAGGAAGTTTGCTATGTGGCGAAACCATGGTGTGTTTGATGATGAGATCTTTGTTCCTGGCCTGTGATGGCTTAGTTGTCCATGCTTATTGCTAGCTTCAGCTGCATAAACTGTTTCTTCAGGTAGCCTATCATCAAGAGGTAGATTTTCTTCAACTCTCATCCTTGAAAGGTGATCAGCTACTCCATTATCTGCTCCTCTTCTATCCTTGATCTCAAGATCAAATTCTTGCAATAGTAGTATCCATCTCAGCAATCTTGGCTTGGCATCTTTCTTAGATAAGAGATACCTTAATGCTGCATGATCAGAATGAACTATAACTTTCGATCCCACCAAGTATGATCGAAACTTCTCAAATGCAAAGACAATAGCTAGAAGCTCCTTTTCTGTTGTGGCATACTTGCATTGTGCCTCATCAAGCGTTCTGCTGGCATAATAGATCACATGTAGCTTCTTGTCTTTCTTTGTCCAAGCACTGCTCCTACTGCATAATCACTTGCATCACACATTATCTCAAAAGGTAGTTCCCAGTTTGGAGGTTGAACCACTGGCGCACTGACCAATGCATCTTTGATCTTAGTGAAAGCCTTGTGACACTCCTCTGTGAACTCAAAGTTAATATCCTTGCATAATAGGCGTGTTAGCGGCCTTGCTATCTGCGAGAAATCTTTAATGAACCTCCTGTAGAATCCAGCATGTCCTAGGAAGCTTCTGATATCTTTACTGTCTTGGGCGGCTGAAGGTTTGTCATGACTTCAATCTTGGCCTTGTCAACTTCTATGCCTCTCTCTGAGATTCTATGTCCAAGCACTATTCCATCTCTAACCATAAAGTGGCACTTCTCCCAATTTAGAACTAGGTGCTTGTCTTCACATCTCTGTAGCACTCTTCCAAGATTTCCCAAACATGATTCAAAGGAAGAACCATATACTGAGAAATCATCCATGAAAACCTCCATAATCTCTTCTATTAGATCTGTGAATATGGACATCATACACCTTTGGAATGTAGCTGGAGCATTGCACAATCCAAAAGGCATTCTCCTATAAGCATATGTGCCATAGGGACAAGTGAATGTAGTCTTCTCCTGATCATCTGGGTGGATTGGAATTTGGAAAAATCCTGAGTATCCATCCAAGAAACAGTAGTATTGATGATTGGCAAGGCGCTCAAGCATCTGGTCTATGAATGGCAAGGGGTAGTGGTCCTTGCGCGTGGAGGAGTTCAGCTTCCTGTAGTCGACACACATTCTGTGTCCTGTGATTGTCCTTGTTGGAATGAGCTCATCATGTTCATTCTTGATGACTGTGATCCCTCCTTTCTTTGGCACGACATGTACAGGGCTGACCCATGCACTATCTGATATTGGATAATCACTCCAGCTTTCAATAGCTTCATTATCTCCTTCTTGACAACTTCCTTTAGGTTTGGGTTTAGCCTCCTTTGATGTTCAATTGAAGAACTAGACTCATCCTCCAGGATGATGCGATGTGTGCATAGTTCAGGTGAGATTCCTGTTAAATCATCCAAAGAGTAACCAAGAGCCTTTCTATGCTTTCTCAGTTCGCGAACAAGTAAAGCGGTCTCTTCTTTTGTTAGTGCAGCATTAACAATAACAGGATATGTTTCATTAGGACCAAGATATTCATACCTTAGACCAACTGGGAGTTGTTTGAGCTCGGCTTTTGGAGCTCTAAGTGGGCACCATGGGTCGAACTTAACTTTGGTTTGTGATATTTCCTGACCTTGTCAATGTCTGGCTCTTCCTCTTCTCTCTCTAAGTCCATATAAGCTATCAGCTCTTTATAAGCTTCCTTGAATCCATGAACTTGACTAAGCATTGAGCTTCTCTTTCCATGTATCCATACTCATCTCAGCCTTTGTCAAAGCTAGCTCCAAGGGATCAATAAGAAGGAGTTCATCCAGCACTTCTTCTCTTGTCTCTGCGAGCTCTCCAATCCAAAAAGCTTGACCATCTACAGTTGGTTTCTCCATGGACTTGTTTACCTCGAAATTCATCACTATATCTCCAAGATGCAAGTCAATCTTTCCATTCTTGACATCTATCACTACAAGAAATCATGTGTGTTTCACTTATAAAGTGTCAAATAAGGGGGAATTGCTCAATATAGTACACAATTTGCTTTGAAATGCAAAAGTAGACCCCTTATTGCACTTATGTCAAAACTAGTCTTCTGGCCATGGCAAATTACAAAACCCACCCTTATGAACAAACAAAAAAACGAGAGCCATAATGTCTGTTTTACCCTATTTAAAGTCTAATCATGAACTCTACTACATCGTAGACTTCATCATGAACTCTAACCCCTAATCACAACTTAAATTTAAATTATACAATTAACGAAAAATAATTGGATCAAAAATAATTATACATAAATAAGATGAAAACATTTGTCATCCATTAAAAATCAAATTGCATATAAATGAATCAATTTAAGTGAACTAAGATTAGTTTGGTTTGTAATCTCTGAATTGTGTGAAGTCTACCCTCGAAGTCTATTATTTAGTACAATCTTAAATTTAAATTTTAAAATGTATTAAAAAATATTTTTGTAAATAAATTTACACATAACTTTAACATAGACATTTAGTATCCATGAAAAATAAATCTGCATGTAAACCGATCAGTTTAGATCAAGTAAGACAAATTATGATAAAATTCCCAAAAAAAGGGATGAAGTTTGCTTAATACCAAAATCTAAAATTTAAAGTTTAAAATATAAGAAAAACAATTTTGATAAAAAAAGTTATACATAATTTAAATGAAGACATGTCCTACCTATGGAAAATAAAATTTCTTGAAAATGAATCAATTTATAAGTTTCATGAGTAAACAAATCAACATGTTAGTGTTGAGGTATATTGTATAGGGTTTATCATGAGCATTGTTAGGGTTCTGATAGTTTTGACCAAAAAAAATTTTGGGGTTCGTTTAACGATTTAAATCTTACCAATTTGTAGTTTCTAATGTAAATCGTGATTATGTATACATAATTAACGTTTCCTATAGTTTTGATCTTAAAAATTTGTTTTAGGGTTTAGGGTAAGTCAGACTTCACTGGTAGAATTCAGGGGTAGACTTTTCTGAGAAGTTTGTAACTCAAAAAGCGAGCGGGAAACGAAATAGTTTGGGCGAGAACCGGAAATATTTTGGGCGGCAATCGGAAATATACGCGGACAAATTTCCTTTTTCTATTATACTTCCCAAGTAGACTTTGTTGTTTGGGCTTTATTCGAAGTCCGAATTTTAAACTGGACCGAAATGTTTGTGCGAATTGGATTTAACCAAACTGAACCGGACATAATCGGAAGTTGTAACCAGTAATCACAATTTTACAAACCCAAAATTAGGGTAAACTAAGTTCACATTTCACTTTCACTTTCACAACCGCCGTTCCCGTTCCGTTCTCTCTGTTTCAGGCGATTGCATGTTCTTCGCCTACCGTCGCCGTCGAATCCAGAAAGAGCCATCATCGTCGCCGCCGCCGTTTCTTCTTCCTCCGCTGAAGTATACTTCTGTAAGTCATACTCATCTATCAATCTATATACGCGTCTGTATTTCCCTCATACTCACTCTGTTTCCTTTTTTATGGACCTTTTCGCCGCCTTCGTTGCCGCTGTCCGTGGTTGCCGCTGTTGTATCGCACAACTTATTCTCTCTCTCTCTCAACGCCGGTGAGCTATCCCCCTTCCACTATTGGCTCTCTCTTTACCCCCCTCAAACCGTCGCCTAAACGGTTGTAGATCTTTCGCAGGTCTATGTTGGCAGATTTAATAGACTCGTTCCTAACCGCCGCCGTTACTGGCCCTCATAACCGCTAATAATAAGGTAAAATTGTGTACATTAATTGTCCTATTAGCCGTGCTTACGCGGCGGTGCGTTTGAAACTAGGGTTTAGATGGACTTTGTCACTGACTTAAAATATAGACTTCTTTGTTAGGCTTTTCAGTTTGACTTATTGGAATTATGGTTTCGACTTCTTAGTTAGACTTCTTAGTTAGACTTCTTAGTTAGCCTTCATTTATAGACTTCTTATTTATCCTCTGTTTACTGTGTTTCTAGTATGGACCCGGTGTCATTTCCTAGGAGGCTTGATGCGGAGTCAGGTTTTACCAAACTCCTAGACCTCTGCAAGTGCACAGATCGCGGAAGTATGGGTATCGAACACAAGGACTGGCTATTGAGTACACTTTGTAACTATGGATTTTGGATCAAGCTAAAACAAAAGTATGATTGAGGTTGTAATGGTGAACCGAACTAGCAAGTATAACGAGGTTGTAAACAATAAAGGAAAAGCGCTAGGTCATAGGGGCTATCGCAGAGAAGCAAGCAATGATCAATGAAACAATGATAGATTAATTGATTAGGGATATTGGGATATTAAGAACCATCTAGAACACAGATCACGAATATAAAACCATTCCACTTTCGAGGCTCCGGCTCCTTTGCTAATCTACCTAGTCGCTAAACTTTTGGTATGTCCCTAGGTGATTAGATCAAGCATTAGAATGAATAGGTTCTGATACAGTTCACTAGATATAGATAGATCAACTTTCGCAGTCTAAGAAACCTAGCTTGTCAAAGAATATGTCCGGCGAATGATACAGCACTGTCGAGGCTCAAATCAACCTAAGATCGGATTACTAGATGCGCGGTAAAGCAATCAGCATTAGTTAAGTGCACAAGACGAGACAAAGACTCTAATATAATCCCTAGCTAATCATTGAAATCAAAGATCATGCAAGCAACTCATTGAATAGTAACCCTAGCAACCTAACTAGTGGATTACTCAGACATGATCAAAGCAAACACACATAGAGATGAAGAAAACATGATTGCAATAAAACTTAGAGTAGGAAATCGAAATACAGGGCGGCTCTCTTTCTCAAGAGGCTAAAAATCCATATATATAGTGCTAGGTCTTTCTAGAGGCGGCTTAGGGTTAAGCCGGGCTTGAAAACATAAGTTTGGGCTTCAAAAGGGCTTCGGGTCGACCGCGGCGTTGGGACGGTCGTGCGGGACGATCGGCCGGACAGTCGGTCGTGGGCGAGTCGGAACGGTCGGGGTCGGACGGATTCGCGGTCGGCCGGCGTGGTCGAGCGGATTGAATTGGCCGATGAGAATTCTCGGCCGGACGTGGGACGTTCTTCCCGGCTCGGACGGATGCATCGGCCGTGGTACGCGAGATGGGTTGCGCGGCCGCGAGGCTTGTTCCCGGCTCGCGCGCTTTGGTCGTGCGCGGTGGCGTGACGTTTGGCTTGGCCGACCGCGGGACAATGTTTCCCGGGTCGTGCTGTGTGATCGGCCGAGTGGTTTGGACTTTGGCCGAGACTTCAGTCGGACGGATACGGTTTGGCCGAGCGCGGAACATTCGTTCCTCGGCCAGCCGGACTGCGCGGTTGGGCGCTGATTCTCGATAGAGCCGTCTGGACAGTCTTCACTCTTTTGGTATAACTCCTTTTCTACTCATCCAAATGGCCATTCCAGTTGCGTTGGAAAGTTAACTCAATCAGAGCACGCAGGGAACTGGTCTTGATGAAATCCATTGAGTAGATCTTTTTCTGGGCCCTCTTAAAGTTGGTGCTTGTGCATGGAGCTGCTTGAAGTGCAAATCCTATGGTTTTGCTCCAAAATGCATCATTTCACCTGTTTAGACTCTAGACACTATAAACACAGTAAAACTACCTTTTTAGATAGAAAACCTGCCAAAAACCATTAGAAAACAATGCTAAAACAGTATAAAAAGTGGGTAAATTAGAGGTATATCAAGGCTGTACACAGAAGGAGAAGAACCGGAATATGACCGCAGCGTTGGCTACTACAGCAAGAACACTGAGATGTGGCAGAAACTGCACGTTGTACTGAAGGAGGAGTGGAGTGAGCTTGAGAATTCCAATCTGGGACCCCTCTTCAGGTTCATGAAGCTCGACTTTAAATGGGCATCGGTTGTGGCACGATGTATGCTCACTATGCAAGTGGTCTGTGAGAAGGAGTATGAGATTTGGAGTGTTGATATCACCATATTTTACATGATTTTACTATATAATTACTTATGTTTTCAAACGGTTTTTGCAAGATTCTTTGCCTTTAGAGGTAGTTTTCTTGTATTTGTGGGATTTGAAGTCTTTGTAGGTGAAATAATCAAAAAGGATGCAAAAAGGAGTAAAAGAGCCCTAAATCAAGATCCATGCAAGTTTCCAAGTCAAGAAGATCATTTTATCTCCAAGTGTTAGTTCTCGCTGCGCGCAGAACGAAGCTTCGGAAGTTTGGCCGCGCGCGGAGGAGTTCCCGACGTCCAAAAGTTACGATCTTGATATGGAAAGATAGATACTTGAGTCATGCATCACGTCGAAGTGGAATGAAGCCATTTGGATCAACTATGAGGCCTAGACTTATTTTCTACCGAGACATGTCCGGTAAGCGAGTAAACGAAGCCCATGGAGGATTTGGAGTGTCTAATGGCCCGAGCAGCAGCGCCAAAGGCCTTGATCGAATAGAGAAGAGGCCTGGCTAATGTTTGGAGCTTTCCTTGGTACAATGTCGGCCCATACACGACGTGGAGAAGAAGGCTTTGCTCACGGGAAACTTTCCTTTTCCGGCATGAAGAAAACCCTACGCGACTTCGCCCATATATACATGTTTTTAGCCGCTGAAGAAGAGATCGAGTCGAGAGTTAGCCAAAGAGAGTTCACGTGTGAGAAGAGAGAGAGGAGAGAAGCCCTAGGAGATCGTCCAAGAAGAAGGAGGCGCCGCTCAACTCTTGTTCTTTCTTTTTCATTGTTTCCATTTCTATAAACTTGATCTTAAGAGTTTTCAAGGGAGAATCCGACTTTGTTCATCAATAGAGAAGCTTTCTTCATCCCTTTATCTCTTTTAATACTTGCATAATGTTTACAATCATGCTTTGCTTGCTTGTTTGCATCATGGCCGAGTAGATCTCTTAGTTAGGCCGAGGAGATCTATGGTGGCCGTGATGATTTGATTGTGTTGCAACTTATTGGGATTTATCTTATGGATCTTCACCTTTACTTGAGCTTAATGCATGATTACTCTACCGTACATCTAGTAATCTGATCTTAGAGAAATAGAACCACGACAGTGCTGAATCTAGATCTCAAAACTAGTATTTGGTGAGCAATAGATCATAGCCAACGAAAGCTGAGTTATGGTTTATTGTGAACAATTGAATCTTGAACCTTGTAATGCATGTTTGCAATTCTAATAGCCAACGAAAGCTGAGTATATTAGGTTGTTTTAAACATAGTGGTTGGAGCCACGACAGTGGAAAGACCATACACTAGTGATTCATGTTCAAGACGGCTCTACACACATCCCATGCAACTATCTTTTCATCATTGCTCCATATGATTGTCCTTTGCCTAACTCTTGTTTTAAATTGTTTACAAACTCACTCACATTTCTTTTGTTTTGTTTTCTCATTCTAGGTCCAAAACCACCTCATATTGCGAGCTAGCTACAAACCAATCTCACAAGGTGTTAAGTGAGAACACTTCCTCCTCGTGTTCGACCCCGACTACAACACGGCTGTGCACTTGCAGCTCATTAGTTGGGTTTATAAATTGTGAAAATTTGAGGCAATCTAAACCCGCCATCAAGTGTCGTGGGTGTGCAGCCACTGCGTTTTTCATTGAACGAGTTTGAACGCATCACCGGGCTCAACTGCGAGTATAGAGCTGCTTTGACGAAGCCATAAGCTATTGAGACAGACGAGATGAAAGAGTACTGGCGGAAACTTGGAGTGAATATCAAGGTTGGTCCGAGCATTGACAATCTCGTAGCAGCTTGCAAGTGGGCCGGAGATTGGAGCAGAGAGGATAGGTTGAGGCTTGGCTACCTGGCCGTATACGCTGGCTTTATTGATGCCCAGAAATCTTCCACTCCTACAAGTTTAGCACTGGCTAGCCAAGTGATGGACTTGGAGAGGTTTGAAAGCTATCCTTGGGGGCCAGTAGCTTTCAACACCCTCATCAAGTCTGTTAAGGAAGCAGACTTGTTGAAGCCATTTGTTCTCGCTGGTTTCGCTGAAGTCCTGCAAGTTTGGGCGTATCATGCTATGCCGAAATTCGGAGAAGAGAGTGGTGATCCCATGCCTATTAATCCTGAGCCACCGCTGTTAGCTTTCAAGGGAATCAAAGGGAAGAGATATGTGATCGTAACCATGAAGAAGCAGGTAATCCATTTGACTTTATAATTAGACTTTATAATTAGACTTTATAATTAGACTTCATACATAGACTTCATACATGTACTCCTTAATTAGACTTCTTAATTAGACTTATATTCTTCGTATACTTATACCCGAAACAAATTCTTAACTTATATGTGTACTGTTTTGCAGGTGCTGTTCAATCACATGGTAATGGTTGACAGGGAAGACGTGTACCCACGTTGGGATAAGGATGTAGATGACCAGAAGGTGGACAACATCATCAAGGCTTTGCTTGGGGAACTTGGTGGAAAATGGAACTGGAAACCAGCTGACTGGGTAAACGAAGGGATAATCGCTGTGGAGTCCGAGAAGGCAGTGAAGTCAGAGAAGTCTCATGTCAAGAGGAGTATCTCTGATGAGGATGATGAAGCAATCAGTGTAAAAAGGGCTCGGACCTTTGGTTATTCAGCTGCGCAGGCCTCTGGTGATGGCTGGAACCGTCTCGAGTCGAAGTTGGAGGAGCTGTTTAAAGACTTCTCCGATAAGCAGTCTGAACAGATGAAGCTTGGGTTAGAGAATGTCGAGAAGAAGATTCAACTCCTTACTACTCAAGTGGCTATCTTGGGGAGGATTGTCAAGAAGGGTTCGCTTCATACTTCTGCAGAGCATGTGAAGTCCAGTGAGTCAGATTCGAAGAAGGATCCTCCTGGTGAGTCAGATGCGAAGAAGGATCCTGCTGGTGGCTCAGATGCGAAGGATCCTGCTGGTGGCTCAGATGCGACGGATCCTCCTGGTGGGTCAGATGCGAAGAAGGATCCTCCTGGTGAGCCGGTTAGTACAGTTCCTTCTCCACATACTTCTAAAAATGGTGATAAATCTGCTCAAAAATTCGTTCGTAGGAGTCGTAGATTGAAGGGGAACAAATAAACCCCTGAAACCTTTGTTTTTTACTCATGTATGTTTGAATGAATAAGAACCTTGATGTGTTGTGGTGTGTTGTACACTTTCCCTTGATGCAATCATACATTTTCAATAAAAATTTTGTTCTTTCCCCATGCTCCTTATATAGTGTATATATTTTTGTGTTTGATCAATATTAAGCAGAACGGCAAAGAGGATGAGGATGCTTGCGATACTGGTGAGGAAGACTCGGAATGTAATTTTCTCCGAACCCATTATCCGAGTGCCTCTGAACTTGACGCGGAGAAGAAGAAGAAGCAAGCAGAACAGATCAAGCAGGAAAATCGTTTAGCACGAGGTAAGAGTCAGAGAACCCGGACTCTGTCGCATACACAGAGAGGTGCATACGTAGGAAACAGCACCGCCAGGAGGATAGTCCTGAACAATCCGCCGGAGGCACCCAAACCAGCTAAGGCCATCACTAAACCGAAGAGGCAAACTCGTGGTAAAGCAGGTGCTGCGAAACAAGTTACTGCAAAGGAAGAAGCTGCTGCGAAAGCAGCTGCTGCGAAACAAGCTGCTGTTGTGAAACAAGCTGCTGTTGTGAAACAAGCTGCTGTTGTGAAACAAGCTGCTGCGAAACAAGCTGCTCCTGCGAAACAAGCTGCTGCGAAGGAAGCAGCTGCGGAAGAAGCAGCATCTGCGAAACAAGCACCAGCGAAATTAGCGGTTTTGAAAGTACCTGGTGGGTATGATCCATTTGCTGTTGCGGCCGAGGAAAGCAAGAAAGAAATGGCTGATTACTGTGCCACCTTACCGTAAGTCTCCCGTACCTATATTCTTACCATTTGAATAACGGAAGGAGCTTAACACAACTAGATTTGTTTCAGGGGTTATCCGATGAAGGAGTCGGATAAACATGAATACCCACTTTGGTATTGGTGGTGGACTCTGCTGACTGAGGAAGAGTGGCTGGATGACACTGTAAGTTCATTTGTAGATAGACTTCTTAGGTAGACTTCCCGTTGGAGATATTTGATAGACTTCACAAAACGGAAATGTTAGACTTTGTAGTTAGACTTTGATGAGAATGCCTGGATCAAATAACTTTTTCTTTTATTTGTAGCATGTCAGTGCCTGGACCAGAATGATGGCTCGTCGCCTGGAAACGCACCCGACTGGTTTAAGAGTGATAGGATCATGTTTCTTGACAGTAGGATCACATAGTATTGGGCGAGGGACTGGCCAAACTTCCAGGCCTGTGAACTTCTTCCTGCCCAGTCACTGGACTGGTATTTTGGGAAGCTCCCGAGAAGCAACCCCACCAGGAAGATATGGGCCTATGATATTGATGATTTATACATCCCTCTTAGCATCAAGCAGAAACATTGGGTTGCCCTGCATGTCTCCATCCCGAAACGGCACATTGTCGTCTACGACAGTTTACCGGGCTCGATAGAAGATAAGATAATGGAGTCGGTCGTCGAACCTTATGCTGCGATGATGCCGAACCTGATGAAACAAGCTGCTAAGGCAGATGATAAACCCTACTTCCCTTTAGATAAGTACACTGTAGAGTTTCCGACAAAGGGTGTGCCACACCAAAACAATGGTGGAGATTGTGGTCTATTTGTCCTGAAGTACATGGAGTGCCTAGCACTTGGATATACCACATTTCCAGAGACATTCTGCCAGGCCAACGCCACAAGAGCACGGGAGAAGATTGCGTCTGATTTGTACCATGAATACGACTGCCGCGGACCGATAGAGGACCCAAGAGACTGGGAAGGACTTGATTTGTTAGATTGAGTCTTTGTAAACCCAAAACTATTCCCTTTTGTACCTGATGATAGGTTAAGGCTAAAAACTATTCTTTTGTAATCTATCACCTAACATTACAGGTTTGTTAATGTACCCGTACGTGTATTATAGACTTCTTTCGTGGACTTCAATAACATATTTCAGGAGTAGACTTTAATATTTCAAAAACAACAAAAAACCTGAGTTTTCCTCTATTTCACCACCCTAAAACGGCCAAACTAAAGAACAGATGGTAGACTTCATTCGTGGACTTCAAGAACAGACTTCAGGAGTAGACTTTAATATTTCAAAAACAACAAAAAACCTGAGTTTTCCTCCATTTCACCACCCTAAAACGGCCAAACTAAAGAACAGATGGTAGACTTCATTCGTGGACTTCAAGAACAGACTTCAGGAGTAGACTTTAATATTTCAAAAACAACAAAAAACATGAGTTTTTCTCCATTTCACCACCCTAAAACGGCCAAACTAAAGAACAGATGGTAGACTTCATTCGTGGACTTCAAGAACAGACTTCAGGAGTAGACTTTAATATTTCAAAAACAACAAAAAACCTGAGTTTTCCTCCATTTCACCACCCTAAAACGGCCAAACTAAAGAACAGATGGTAGACTTCATCTTAAAACTTCATAGATAGACTTCAGGAGTATTAAAAACACAAAGAGAAGCGGAATTAGGCTTCACATGTAGACTGCCCAGGTAGACTTCATCCAACTTCACATCAGTCTTCTGCGACCTGTTTGACCATTCCCATGATAATTGTTAAAGACTTTCAAGATGGATACAAAAGAAGGATATAGGTGATGAGCTTACGCATTTTGGGCGAGTATGTCCTGCTTCCCCACACTTAGAGAAGCTGTACTTCTTGTGCATCTTCCTCGGTTTATTGTTTTTCTTCCTCGACATTTCTAGCCAAGTTAGCCACCTCGACTTCTTCTTCCTGCCAGGAGGGACCTTTTCAACTGGAATCAAACACGGTTGTTTCTTTACGTGTGAGTCAGATCCCGCCTTAGGATAGATCGGATGTGCATAGGTTGAATACAAGCAAAGTTTAGAATGACAATCGCACACGTAATGGGACATTAGTACGTTTGCTGTGGCTGCGGCTGCAATGACATGATTACAAGGAATTTTCTCAACATCATACACCCCACAAGAGCACGTTCTGCGGAACAAGTCGACATTGCAATCAGGTTTTCCTCCCTTTACGTGATAACACCAAGTGTCTATGCGTTCAGCGGTCATACTTGCCACATAGTCTGAACGCACAACTAAAATGTACTCAACTCCTCTGCTGTGGGTAGTTGTGAGACTCATAGCATCCTCACGCCTCTTGGTAAACCATCTCCCAAGCTTCTCCCTTATAAATTCCAAAAGCTTTGGAATGGGATATCCTTTTGCCTTCTTAACAGCCGAGTTAATTGATTCGGCGATGTTACTCGTCTTTATGTTGTATCTATCACCGGGAAAATGAACTCTTGACCACAATTTCGGATCTGCTTCCTCTAGGTAAGTTGCCAACTCAGGTTTTGCAGCTCGAATGAGGTCCATGTAGCAGTTATACTCAGGAACTGTATGAGCGTAAGCTGCACCCTTAACCATATACATGATCTCTTTTGCATGGAAATCCTTGATTATGTTACCTTGGAGATGATAGTAACATATTCCTCTTAGTGCCCAAGGAAACACGATCTCACATGCTCTAGCAATGGCCTTGGCTCGGTCAGACACTATGACCATTGGCGGATGCTGCATAAAGCAATCTCGGAGCTTGTTGAAAAACCACTTCCATGATTCGCTGTCCTCAGCGTCGACAATTGCAAAAGCTAAGGGGAATATTTGAAAGTTCCCGTCCTGTTCGGCTGCGACAAGTAGAACTCCCCCATATGTCCCAGTTAAATGAGTCCCATCCACCACAATGACTCTTCCCAAGTACTGAAAACCAGCTATTGAAGCTCCAAATGATAAGAAACAGTACTTGAAACGGTCGTCTGGGTCACGCACAAGATCAGTAACACTTCCAGGGTTCGCTTCCTTAATTCTTTCCAAGTAAGCAGGCAGATTAGCGTAACCTTCTTTTGCTGTTCCCCAAACCAACTCTTGTGCGTGTTTAAGAGCTCTATAAGAAGCTGTATAGTCCATATTCCTTGTAAGCGGGAATATGGAAGTTAATCGGATTTAGGGTATCTCCAGATTTGGGAGAACTGAGGGAAAAAGAAGAGAATTTCCAGCCTTTCGAGAACGAAAAAGGTACAACTGGTGCCTTTATAAAAGTGTTTAGCTTGTGCCGACTTTGAATGATGGATGATTTTGTATTGATGTATTGTTCACGGATAGATCTGAGATCTGCTAATATAGCTTCTGAATGTTTGATAGATTGTTTCAAAACTCATCAATATAGCTTGGGATTCTATGATGTATATGATATGGGTGATATAGATCCATCTGATGATTTAGAGTGACGCCCTTACCTGCTTCGAGTAAACGTTTTTTTGTCATTTGTTTATCAGACTTCATTATCTTTTTTTGATTAAATGAATACTTTAACTGATTTATATATATTATACGGTGAAGTGTTTATGGTGTTTGTGGATTTTGCTCTCAGAATGCTTGACAAAGTATAAATTTTAATGATTTGCATCCATGTTTGTTTACTTATACGATGGGTAGGCTTCTCAATAAATATTTTGTTTAGACTGATGGATTTGTTTCATGTTTAGGATGATGAGTTTCACAGAGACTCAAACGCCAGATGATTATCCGAATCTGGACATGTCTTACAATTCTCCTCCGGCCCTTGCTCAAGAATGCAAAAGCTTCAAATGGAAAGTACAAGTGATAGGTAATATCAAAAACATTATTCTTTTTGTTAATCTGCTTAATCTGATTTACTTATTCTGTTGAGCTATATGCATATAGATTCTGTTGGAATGATTGAAGACAACATGCTGACAACCAAAGATGTTTGGAAATTACAAAATCACCAAGTGATTGTTCACTTTGATGAAGAGACAGGACAACCAGATGAAGATTCTGGAGGGTTGCTTGGATCATGGTTAGGTCAGCTGAGTACTGACGTAAATTTGTTACCCATAAACTACAATGATTGGAGAGCGTTTCCTCTTCACAGAAAAGATTTGGCATGGGAAGTAATCAAGGTACTATGTCAGATATATATACTTTTTTATCTTTTGTGAGGATTTCATGTCGTATATGTTTATATTATACAGCTAACCATAAAAATAAATAACTTGTTTCAGGCAAAGTTTTGGTTTGATGATCCGCTCATAAGAAGAGATTATGTCATAAGTATTTTAGGGAGCAGATGCAAGGATTTAAAAAGACGTCTTTGGAGGGATTACAATCTGAATGGTCGAACTGAAACCGTAGAGAATCGTCCAACTAATGTGCCTGCAGATCAGTGGCGTGACTTTGTCTATTTTAGGTTCACCGATAAGTGGAAGGTATGTACATAGTTGCAAACTACACCATATATTACCATTTAGCATTTATATCAATTTTTTGTACCAATATTTGATTTACAGAAACTGCAAGAGCGAAACACAAACAGCCGAAAACACCATACAATGCCTCATGTGTGTGGAAGAAAGTGTTTTGCTAGAAAAAGACGTAATATTGTAAGTAACTATGTGTATTTATATATCATACTTGGTAATATACGTTAGTAGAAAATGTTAATACTAATATCAGATATTGATTGTGCATATGTTTTAAAAACAGAAAGATAAGACTGGTAGAATTCCATGCCGGGCAGAGTTCTTCATTGCGACACGCACGAAAACTGATGGAAATTTCGTAACTGATGATGCTAAAAAGTGTGCGGTTAGTTTTACTACCAAACTTAAAACTTGTTCACATTCTTATTTTAGTGATGGTTTTGTTGGAAACATGAATCAGTTTAGAAGAATACTGTTACGAGGTTTCTTATATAGAAAACTTTATATTAGCATTGCTTGTGATGGATGATAAATTGTTCAAATTGTTGCCGATGGTGTCTTTGCCTTGATTCTGATCATCGTTACTGATGTGAAGATGTTTGTATCTGTATTTTTTTTACCAGGATCAGCTTACTCCTTTGTTAAACCAAAGGTCATCAACTCAAGTTTCAAGCAATGTTGCAGCTAGTTTGAATGATGAATATTCTCAAGTGTTTGGTCCAGAATGTTCAGGAAGAATTCGTTGTCTTGGTCGAGGACCAACGCCTTCCAAGTTGATCAAGCGTTCCAACCAAGCAAGATATGAGGCATATGAAGCTGCTAATGCTGAAGTTGTTCAAATGAAGACAAAGATGACATCATTGGAAACCCAAGTTGAAAGTTTAACTGGAATTATTCAACAGCTGCTTGGTAACAAAACCAGCGATCAGGTATGAGTGTTAATTTTTTTCTTTAATGTTAATATATGTGGATATACATTATGGTTTAGAGACTAGACTTGATATTCTAAACAAATCATGTAGGAAAGTGCATTGGCTGCTTATGCAAATATACTGAACCCTCGAGCTCGCACTACTCAGGTATTTACATTACAAGATTGATTGTATAATGTAATATAAGAGTGTCATATTAACTAAAGAAATTATTTTGTTTGGACAGGGAAATTTGTTTGGACAAGGAGAAGGAGATGGACGTGATGAAGACTGAAAAACAGAACGACCATAAGAGTTTATCATGACTATCTAGCTAGTATTATTTCATGTTTTTTTAAGTAGTATTTTAGTTCATCTTTGTATCTGGATTCATTTGGTTTCTCTATCTGTTTAATATGTTTGAAAAATATATTGGGATGTATTATTTAATTTAAATATTTTTTAAAATTGAAATTTTATTTTACCAATTTTAAATAATTATTCAAAATAAAATCGAAATTTGGCTAAATTTTAAAACAAAATGTGATTCATATCGTTTGCAAATGACACAATAAGCAATTCGAACTATAAGATAAAAGTGATACAAAAATCAGTATCTACTATCATTTATGGCTAAATGATATTACTTACGACATCAATTAGAAGAACTGATACTAATTTTTCCATCATTAAATCTAAATGAAACAAATATTAATATCGTTTATTTTGAATGATGCTATTTCCAGCATTACTTATCTTAAACGACACATATTTACATCAGTTATAATAAATGATAAAAATAGTTGCATCATTCACTAATTATTGATACAAATATTAGAGTCACCACTTCCAAAGTCATTTATACAAATGATGGAAATACATTTACATCATTGAAAAAATGATAGAAACAACAAAATTAAATGATGCAACACACATGATTTCTTGTAGTGTATTATAGCTCCTGCAGTAGCTAGGAATGGCCTTCCCAAGATAAGAGGGTCTTTAGGTTGGTGTTCCAGCTCAAGAACTACAAAATCAGCAGGGATGTAGCAATCTCCAACCATGATTGGAACATCCATAATAACACCAACAGGGCGGCGAACAGATCTGTCTGCAAAGACTAGAGAGATCTTTGTAGGTTTGAAGTCAGTGATGCCCAATAGCTTGGCCACTGAGTAAGGCATTAGGTTCACACTGAACCCAAATCACAAAGTGCTCTATGGAAGTGTGTAGAACCGATCTTGCAAGACAAAACAAAACTCCCTGGGTCGTTCAGCTTCTCTGGCATGCGATTCTGAAGTATGGCACTACACTCCTTTGTAATCATCATTGCTCCTTCTTCAAGACTCACATTGCTTGTGAGTATGGCCTTCATATACTTCCTGAGAGATGGAATTATTTGGCAAGCATCAATGAAAGGTAACCTTACTGAAAGTTGGCTAACAAGATCCTTGAGCTTTGCTTGCTCCTTCTCCTTCTTGGGTTGAGAAAGAACATTTCTGTATGGGATCTTTGGCTCATACACTCTTGGTTCTTCAGGTGGCTTCTCCACTTCCTCCTGAGTTCCTGGTTCTATTCTGACATGGACTTCCTTAGGTGGTTCAGTCCATCTCCAATGATGACATACTCCATTGGTTTCTTCTTGTTGGCGGCTTTGCTTCCTCTTGATCTGGGTATGCTGGCGGCTCATACCCTTTTCCATTCCTAAGAGTGATAGCTGCTACAGCTGCTCTCCTTGGATTGATTTCCACTTTTCCTGGTAGCATACCTTCTTCTCTCTTAATAGAGCTGGCTATGTTGGCAACTCTAAGATCCAAGTCTCTTGTGAAAGAAGAAATTGAATCCAACTTCTCATTCAATCTCGTGAAAGCTGACTCCAATCTCTCATCAATCAAGGCTGTATGCTCTCTATGAGAACTCTTGATGAAAGTTATCAAATCTTCAAAGTTGCTCCTTGGCTCCATTCTTCTCTTGTGAGGTGGTTGCTGATAATTTCTTCCTCCATGAACATCCCTCTTCTCATTGGGTGATTCTTGAGTAAAAACATCATGCTCTCCTTTCCAAGCTTCTTCTCCACGTGCCAATCCATCTATTCCAACAAAGTTTACTTCTTCTTGAAACTTGGAATCAAATCTCCAAAGTAATCTTGAATTATTGTGGACTCAACTCTATAAGCTTCTCTTTGTCTCTCCACTTCTCTTCCTTGGTTTCTCAGTATCTCAGCCATCATGGCTTTGATCTCGCTGTATCCATCTCTGTATGGATCAGAATTTATGGCCTTCACTGCTCTCTCATGCCCAATGAAGTTGTCACTGTCGCTTGAGGCTAGATTTTCAATCAAAATCTTTGCTTCAGTAACTGTCTTGGTCATGAAATTTCCATTGCTGGCTGTATCAAGAGAAAATCGACACTTCCCACTTATTCCTCTGTAGAAAATGTTCCATAGACTGCCATCAGATAGTCCATGATTAGGACACTCTCTTGTATAGTCCTTGAAGCGCTCCAATGCTTCATGAAAAGGCTCCACCGGCCCTTGTTGGAAACTAGAGATCTTTTCTCTCAACAAGTTTGCTCTTTGCTTTGTGAAAAAGTGACCTAGGAATGCCACCTTGTACTCTTTCCATGTGGTTATGGATTGAGCTGGAAGAGACTTAACCCAGCGCAAAGCCTTCCCTGTCAAAGTGAAAGAGAATAGTTTGCACTTTAAGTACTCCTTGGGTGCACCTCCTGCACTGATGGTGCCACAGATTTCTTCAAAGCATCAATATGTTCCAAAGGATTCTCCTGGGGTTTTCCTTGGAACTGGTTTTGTTTCACCAAACCAATGATCTCCGGCGAAATCTCATAGCTTCTTCCTTCAGGAAGTGGCGGCTGGATGGGATTCCGATCGATTAGTAGTGTTGGATTGGAATCGAAGTCTCCCATGACTTCTTCATTATGTCGCGCTCCATCTCGCGGCATTCATCATTGGCGCGATCGTGCGCGGCATTCGGATCCGGCGGATCTTCGTGCTGCTCGGCCATTCTCTCTATCTCTCTCCTCTTGATGAATCACTCATGTTAGAGTCTTCTTTCAAGCTTAGTACCTGAAAGGATAGAGGCAAGATTCTTTAAATAGAAAACAGTAAAAAGGAAAAACAAAAGTTGAAAGTTTGCAAAAACAAAAAGGAAAAACGAAATTCTAGGCTAGACTATAGTTGGGAACTCGAAGGTAGCTGTATTGCTCCCCGGCAACGGCGCCAAAAACTTGATCGCGGGATCAGGTCTTCCCTTTTCCTATCCCTGATTCTGCAAGTGCACAGATCAAAAGTAGTAAACGGGTATCGAACACAAGGAGCAGATAAGTACACTTCGAGTATTGCAAGTCTAATATAGCTAGAAAACAAGTATGATTTAGGGTTTTGATTGTGTAACAAGGAAATCAAACAGGATTAAACGGTTTATGAAAATCAATAAGGGAAACGCTAGGCAATGAGAAACTCGCAGAGATTCAAGGTTAACAAGATATTAGAAGGTTCGCTAGGGTTTGCGCTATCTAGAACTCAGGTCACGATTGTATGATCTTTCCACTGTCGAGGCTCCGACCCCTTTGTTAATCTACCTAGTCGCTAAACTTTTGGTATGTCCCTAGGTGATTAAATCAAGCAATAGTTCGTTCAAGACCCAATTGTTCACAACCCCGCATAGATCAACTTTCGCAGTCTATGAAGTTTTGCTCACCAAATACTTAGTTCAGGTTATATAGCAAGCTTTTGGAGAGTATATGAAACCTAAGATCTGATGCTAGTTGATCAGAAAAGCAAGCAGCAATGAATTCAAGCAGAGGCGAAGATGCGATATGATAAACCCTAGGCGACTTCTAACAACCTATCAAACCATGAACTCTTTGATAGATCTCACAACCTAACTAGTGAATTACTCAGACATAATCAAAGCAACAACACAAAGAGATGAAGAAAACATGATTGCAATAAAACTCAAAGTATGAAATCGTAATACAAGGGCGGCTCTCTTTTCACAAGAGGCTAAAAAGCTATATATATAGTGCTAGGTCTTTGGGTCGACCGCGGCGTTCGGACGGTCGGTCGGGACGATCGGCCGGACAGTCGGGTCGTGGGCGAGCGGAACGGTCGTGGCCGGATGATTCACGGTCGGCCGGCGTGGTCGGACGGAAGATTTGGCCGATGGTTTCTCGGCCGGACGTGGGACGTTCTTTCCCGGCTCGGACGGATGCATCGGCCGTGGTACGCGAAGTGGGTTGCGCGGCCGCGAGGCTTTGTTCCCCGGCTCGCGCGGCATGGTCGTGCGCGGCGTGGTGTGAAACGGTTGTAACTTGGCCGACCGCGGGCTTATGTTTCCCGGGTCGTGATATGTGATCGGCCGGTCGGTTTCGAACTTTGGCCGAGACTTCAGACGGACGGATATGATTTGGCCGAGCGTGAAACAATAGTTTCTCGGCCAGCCGGACTGCGCGGTTGGGCGCTGATTTCTCGATACAGCCGCCGTGACAGTCTTCACTCTTCTGATTTCTCGATACAGCCGCCAAGCCGCATCTTACCAAGAAGAATACCTTCTAGCCACACCAGAAGAGGAGATTGACCCTGAGCTGATCGAGTTCGTGAAGAGAGATCAATTCCATGATCTGTTTTCAGAGTATGCGCTGGAGCACATAGATCACTTTGACAATCTTTGTGATTCCTATGGAGTTTTTGACTTTGAGAAGAAGATGATGCTATTCAGCACATCACTAGCTGGACCAGCACTAGATTGGGCGCAGCATGAACCACTCTCTACAATCGAGTCATGGATCGATTTTAGAGAAGCTTTCTTGAAGAGATTTGCAAGGGCCACCTTTCAAATCCAAGTACACCACTACTCTCATCAGCTGGAGAGAGAGCGTGATGAAGAAGAATGGGGAGGCATACCACCTCATCCTGAAGTTTTGAATGAAGAGCTAATCAAGCATGTGGAGAGGAATCCTTTCTACAATTCTACTTCAGAATGTGCAAAGGAGCATCTATGCAACTTTGAGCAGCTTTGCCACGACTATGGACTTGGAGACAACCCCAAGAAGATACAACTTTTCCAACTATCTCTAGCTGGACAAGCCAAAGAATGGGCTAAGTTCAATGCCCAACATGCTTTCAAGACTTGGAATGGATACAAAGGAGCTTTCCTCTACAGATTTGCTAAAGGTCCATTTATGTCCCACCACCACGCCCAAGCTATTCACAACACCATCCATCATCACCAGACATAAACAAGACACCACTTTTCCCAAGGAGAGCTATCAAGCTGCGCGCCAAACCAAGATTGAAGATATGCTTCAAGAGTACTTGAGAAATCAAGATGAGAGTACAAAGAAGATGGAGAGAGAATCGATTTCATCCATGAGAGCCTTGGAAACAAATCTGAAGTCCTATTCAAGCAAGTGATCAAGCTTGATGAAGACATTAAGAAGTTAAGAGAGGATCATGATCGATCTCTGACCCTAGTTAAGCTTGATGTTGCTTCCAAATATCAAGAGTTGCTGAACAAGAGCATGAGAATTGAAGATACTAGCTATGGCAATAGCAAGCATCTTGGATCAATCTACAACCGCCTACAAGCCCTTGAAGGATCATCTCATGCCAATTACAAGAGAGAGAGGAGTCCAACACCCAACCACCCTCCCTTTTATTGCAATGCCATCACAAGAAGAAGCACTACTCAAGTCCATGAAGGACAATGAAGAAGAAGAAAGAGAGTATGAGGAACAATTGAATGATGAAGATGAAGAGCAGAGCATCGACATCAATGCTTCCCCAAAACAGAGCATGGATACACCTAGCCCTAGACCCTCGTTTCTCACCAAGAAGTCAAGCTTCTACACTTCCAAGACTGGAAGCAATGCAAAGACCATCACCACCTACTGAAGAAGAAGATACTTGGCAATATGATCCCATTGATCCCAACAAGATAAGCCCCATGAAGCTTAAAGAGTTCAATGCTAAGGTGAAATCACTTCCATTCTATGTCACTTTTGAAGAAGCTTGGGATAAACATGGTCTAGTGGAGTTCTTTTTCACAACTAGTGAAAACAAAGAAGAGATACACCAACTTTTCAGAAGGCACGATTTCCCCATTGCCCCTCATGCAGTCAATCAACCACCATCACCACCATCATCACCACCACCCAGTGGTATGTCAATTCCATATCAAGAGAGAAGCTTGCTGAGTTCAATCAGTTTGTCCAAACTCTTCCAGCCAGCATGTCTTTCCAAACAAGCTTGGCGCCACTACCCATTCACCACCTTCTTCCACAACTGCAGAGAGACACCTGAGGACATAAAGAGCTTTTTGAGAAAGCTAAAGTTCAGCCTACCTTCAAGACCCTCTACAAGATTGAAGACCCAGGTCAATTCTCTATTCCCTGTCAAGTAAATGGTCATTACTTTGATAGAACACTATGCGATTCTGGCTCTTGCATAAACCTCATGCCAACCCAAACCGCCAAACTCCTTGGCATCACACGCTTGCAACCTGCTCAAATTAGTATTGGACTTGCTAACCATACTATAGCCAAGCCAAGAGGAGTTGTTGTTGATGTTCTTCTAGAGATTGGAGATATCAAGATCCCGGTGGACTTTCATGTCATGAACATCAAGGAGGATGTGACACACCATTGATACTAGGCCGACCCTTTTTGGCCACTGCTGGAGCTGTCATGGACCTTCCAAACGGCGAATGTCCTTAGCCAATGTTGACAAGACAGTCTTTTACAAGACCATACCATTCATCTCACCAAACAAGCTGTCTTACCTCATCACTGCCCAAGGCCGCCCAAGAGAACCACCAGACCACACTCAAGGTCACAATGAGACAAGAACTAAAAGACTATGTCTCAGGCCGTGCCCTTACCCCATCTCCAACTAAGAGATCCTATCAGTCAAGCTAATGACTCAAAAAAGCGCTGCATGGGAGGCAACCCATGAAAGGTGTTTTTCTTTACTTTTCTTTTCAATTAGTTTTAGTTAATGTCTAGTTTTGTTTTGAGTTTTGGATACAGGAATCTAAGAACCACACAATGGTAAAGAAGATATACCACAAGAAGAATGTTCATAGTTGGCGCGACTTGATGGCCGAGCAGAACCTCTCCACGCTCGCCCATGTCCTCTCAAGCCGCCCAACACACCATCCCATCTCATTCCATCTGCATCTCACCCATCCCACCTCACCACACTTGCATTCCATCACTACCATCATTCCACTGCATTCACCATTCTTCAAGTAACACAAATCAGGTTACATCTTTCTTTTTACATTCACAACCACTTTATTACCTCTTTCTTTAACTCCCTTAATTGGATTTTCTTTCACCGGGACGGTGCAAGTTAAGTCTGGGGGGATTGTCGGTACTAATGTGTTTGTTCATGGTTGTTTTGATCTTATAATTGGTTTTTCCTAACCCACTTTTTCAAAACTTCTGTTTTATTGAGTCAAAACCAGTCCGGAACAATGAACTTGCTTTGAGATTTGATAGTGTTGCTAACAATCTATGACCCTAGAGCAAACATCAGCTGAAGGCACAAGCCTAACAGAAGCTCCTAGAGTGGATCGGCATGCTAGCTCAGCGAAATTTCTAAGGTAACCAAGCAATCTAGAGTTAACCTCACCCTTAATCAATCTTAATAACTCTTGTCAAGGGGATTGGCATACATGTCGACAGTTCCTTGCTTGATTTTCAATGAGATTTGTCTAAAGAGTTCACCTCTCTCTCCCATCCCAAATGGTAAGTAATGTTTATGAGAAAAGCTCAAAGAGCACAAGGAAAACAAGTAAGCATGAGGAATGCATATGTCTGTACCTTCATGTCTTATGGAATACCTTATCAAACAAGGAACAAGCTAAAGACTTATCCTGTGGTTGAAAGAAAGGTCAATAGAAAAAATAAAATGATACCCTAGAAAAGTAGGGAGAAATTGACCTTTCAAAGTTCTGATGTGAGAAAGAGAGAGGAAAAAACTCATTGCACTTCAAAGACAATCTTGGAGAAGATCAAGTGGGTAAGAACAAGTTCAATTGATCGATTTCCCTTGATAAAGAACTCACGCTTTAAATTTCTGCAAGAGGTTAGCAATAGAGAGTTTGGATTGCTGGATGAGACTAGTTGGGTTGGTATTGTTCGCTAAACTTGCAGGGTGTATGTGAAGCTAACCTTATGTTGACTATGTTCTTAGTGGAATACAGGAAAGGAACCTTTCACAGGATTTTCAAAGAAGCAAGAGAGTTCCCACGTTTTTCAAAACCTCTTCACTAGTTTAGATTCTTTTTGCTTGGGGACAAGCAAAGATCTAAGTCTGGGGGAGTTGATATACCTCTATTTTACCTACTTTTTATGCTATTTTACTATGGTTTTCTAATGGTTTTCTAGTGGATTCTTGTGTTAAAAGGTAGTTTTTATGGATTTATAGTGCAAAGAGTCATTTTAGGTAAAAAGGTGCATTATGGAGCAAAACAGAGATTTGGACTCTAAACCAGTTCAATGCCCCTGCATCAACTTTGGATGGAGCTAGAAAAAGATCTACTCAATGGATTTCATCAAGACCAGTTCCCTGCGTGCTCTGATTGAGTTAACTTTCCAACGCAACTGGAACGGCTTCATTTGGATGAGTAGAAAAGGAGTTATAGCCAAAAGAGTGAAGACTGCTCCAGACGGCTCTATCGAGAATCAGCGCCCGAACCGCGCAGTCCGGCTGGCCGAGGAACGAATGTTCCGCGCTCGGCCAAAACCGTCTCCGTCTGAAGTCTCGGCCAAAGTTCAAACCACCGGCCGATCACAACACGACCCGGGAAACATTGTCCCGCGGTCGGCCAAGCACAACGCTCACGCCACCGCGCACGACCAGCCGCGCGAGCCGGGAACAAGCCTCGCGGCCGCGCAACTCCCGTACCACGGCCGATGCATCCGTCCGAGCCGGGGAACGCCCACGTCCGGCCGAGAACCATCGGCCAAATCTTCATCCGTCCGACCAGCCGGCCGACCGATCATCCGGCCACGACGACCGTTCCGACTCGGCCAAGACCCGACTGTCCGGCCGATCGTCCCGACCGACCGTCCGAACGCCGCGGTCGACCCGAAGCCGTTTTTGAAGCCCAATCCGCACAATTCAAGCCCAAAGCCGGCGCCGACCTAGCTAGATTAGGTTTAGCCCTTTTCATACTTAGAGCATTATAAATACTTCTTTTTAGCCTTGTAACTCAAGAAGGAGAGAGACCACAATCTATTTTACATCTTAATAAAGTTTTGCTTGCTTTTACTTTGTTCTTGCTTGTTACTCTTTCTAGAGAGGATTCGAATCTCTGTTCTTATGAATATGAATTCGTGTTCCTTCTCTATGTCTGAGTAGTTTACTTGTTAAGTGATAGGAAGTCAAAGGATAGCATTCATGTATGCTTGATGATTGATCACAATTAGGGTTTTACTTATAATCTCCATCTTTGCTTATACTTAATGCTTGTTGTTAATCTGGCCAATTAGCATATGCCTTTAGGTTGATTTGAGCCTCGACAGTGCTGTATCATTCGCCTGAACTAGTATTTGGTGGGCAATCTCTTTTAGACTGCGACAGTTGATCTACTTGTAGGTTGTGAACAATTGATCTTGATCGAACTAATGCTTGATTTAATCACCTAGGGACATACCAAAAGTTTAGCGACTAGGTAGATTAACAAAGGGGTCGGAGCCTCGACAGTGGAATGATCATACCATAGTGTTTCAAGTTCTAGATTAGCACCTAAGTGCGGTAACCCTAATTGATTGATTTCATGCTTCTTGAATTGCTTATCTCAAGACTATCCTATTGCTTAGCCTTTCTCTCCTATTGAATCTCACTTTCTTTATTACTTGCATGCTTTACTTTCTCTGCACTCAACCAACTTATACTTTTGCCCTAGCTTGATCTCAAACTCATACTTGTAGTGTGCAATCTGGTCCTTGTGTTCGATACCCGTTTACTACTTCTGACCTGTGCACTTGCAGAATCAGGGATAGGAAAGGGGAAGACCTGATCCCGCGATCAGTAGCTAGGAATGGCCTTCCTAGTATCAATGGATCGTTGGTTCCTCATCCTTCTCCAGCACAATGAAGTCGGTGGGGATTTCTACATTCCCTATTCTCAAAGGCAGGTCTTCAAGCATTCCAGTTGGTAACCTTATCGATCTATCTGCCAAGACTAGTGAGATTCCGCAGGCTTGATACTTGTGATATCCCAGTCTCTTTGCTACGGACAAAGGCATGAGGCTGACAGATGATCCTAGGTCGCAGAGGCTGTTTTTGAAAGATAGGGGTCCCAACATGCAGGGCAAAGTGAAACTCCCCGGATCTTCCTTTTTTGTCGGAGATGACCTTCCGCTGAATGATTGCACTGCACTCACGAGTCAACACTACCATTCCTTGCGCCTCCCTGGTTCTTTGCTGAACAGCATCCTTCAGGAATTTCTGATAAGGTGGAATGAGCATCAAGGCGTCGATGAAGGCAACTTCAGCTCAAGTTGTCTCATTAGTTCATCAAACTTGGCCTTGTGTGCTTCCAACAGTTGTTTCTTGAACCTTCCTGGAAAGGGTAGAGGGGGTTTGTATGGTGGTGGTCCTGATGGAGTGTCTTTCTTCTTGCAACAGGTTTAGTTGGTTGGCTGGAGCTTGCTTTGTCCGTTCTCTTCTCGGCTCGATCGAGCTCTGGTTTGTCTTTCTGAGTCTCGGTTTCTTCAGCTCGATCGAGCTCTGGTTCAGGGTTTTGTTCCAGCTCGATCGAGTTGGTGCCAGAATATCAGCATACTCGACCAAATCCTCCCCTTCCTCGTCATCGATGTCCACAGCGATTTGGGGTGGGCTACTCCTGCTTGGAAATTGCCGCCCACTTCTCAGTGTAACTGCTTGAGCATACTCATGTGGTGAAGAGGATGATGCACTAGAAGACTCAATGATTTGCACTCTTGAAGTCAATGACTCAAGTTTGGAGTTTATTTCTACCAACTTGTGGTTCATTTCCACTGAACCTTTGGCTTGCCCTTGTAGGAGTTGTTTGAGCATATCCTTCATATCCCAATCTTGGCTTGGTTGGGTATGGTTAGGCCATTGGGTGAAGCTTGGTGGTACACTGAGGTGTTGTTGCGGCAAGGTGTTTGGATAGGTGGAGTATTCCCTTGTTGTCCATAGCCAATTGTATATCCTTGCTGAGGATTCCTAAAACCTCCTTGTCTATTTTGAATATAGCAAACCTCATGTTGGTTCTCCTCCCCTTCCTGGTCTTTAACTAGAGCTTTGCCAGAGACATAATTGACATGCTTGGCAGGGAATTGGGCTAGGATCAGTTTGTCCAACTTCGAGTTCAGAGCAAGCATATCTTTTCTCATTTGTACTTCCAGCTCGATCGAGTGCGCGGTCGAGCTCCAGTCTGTACTCTCATAATGTTCTCCATATGCATTGAAATAAACATCAAATGAAAGAGGAGATAAAGATAAACAACTTTTATTGAAATAAGCAAGTGCAAATACAAAGAGATTATCCAGGATCTAGGATTCAAGAAGCAAGAGCTTCAAGAACACAAAGATGGGATTAGAGCTCTAAAAAGTAAAAGACAATAAATTAAAAGAAACTAAAACAAAAGTAATCTAAAGCTTGGTGGTTTTTTCGTGGCTTTTAGCCTTTAAATACAAGAGGATTAGGTTTAGGGTCAAAGGAAAGTCAAGGGGGAAGCAACATTTTTCGGGTTTGACTTTGACTTCTCAGCTCGATCGAGTTGAAGCTTGGCCGGTCGAGTTGAGGAACTCGACCGGTTGGTCGAGTAGGTGGTCGAGCTGGTCTTCAAGATGGCTTCTCCTTCTTCCTTTGCGTATCCAGTTGAGCTGCGTCCATGCCAAGTCCTCCATGCTCCTCACGTCCCATATGCTCCAGAATGCTCCAAAAGACCTATTTCAAAGGACCAAACATGCATATGTATGCAAATGCAACCTAAAACTACATGAATGCATAAGAAGAGAAAAGGAACAAGATATGATGCTAATGGATGCTAAAACTATGCAAAAGATGCATAAAAGATGTACTAAAACTATGTAAAATGCAAGTACATCAACACCCCCAAACTTGAACTTTGCTTGCCCTCAAGCAAACAAATAGAACAAGAAAGAGATGAGGTTTGAAAACAAGTTGATTCAACACTTAAAAACATGTCCTCAAAAGCGATTTGCTAAATGTCCAACTTAGAGATTCTAGAATGCAACAAGGTGAGAGATATTCATTAAGATTTAACCATGCTTATCAACATCAATCCCACTTCACAGTCACTCAAACAATGCATTCAAATCAGCAAATCCCTTTAACATTCATTAAGCAAAAACAGTGAACCAAAAACATGCAAGATCAATCAACTCATTTGGTTTCAAGGGTTTATGGGTTAAGAGACAAAGAGGGTCTCTTTTGTATGGTGGTTTAGTAACAGGGATCTCTCAAGAAAGTGGCTTTGCTTTGGCAGAAGGCTAAGTGTTAGAACCAAAGATGATGCAAGAACAGCAGCTCGAGCCGCCTAATCCTAACTCGATCGAGTTCAACACTTAGAGCTTTTTAGAACAAAATCCTAACTACCCTTTTTGGCATTTCGCCTTTGAAACTGAGGAGCTTTGCTCACTTTTCTTTTAAGAACTTCCTAGGGAGAGGCTTCTTGAGGTAACATCTAGCGGTTTGGGATTTTCTAAACACTTAGGGAACTTTTCTTTCCTTTTTGACACTTGAGGCTTTGCCTTCTTTTCATTCTACTTAGAACCCTTTTTACTTCCTTTTTTAACTTCCCAAACCTTTACTAGACCCTTTTTACACTGCCAACTCCCTGGACTTAACTAAACTCTTTTTCCTTTGGATTTTCCCAACTTTTACCACTTTTCTGGTTTTTACACCCAACTCGATCGAGCTCGAGTTGGCACCCCCAAACTTAGCCTGAAAACAATCCCAAGAGAACTAGACAACTAGAACTACTGCCCCTGCCGGTTTAAACACAACACCTTATGCTAAGCAAAGCCAAGAAAGGTTCTCACAATTCGCACAAGAGAAAATGGGGTTTGAAATGAAAAGGCTTAGGTTTAAGGTGTGGTAACTGTCTCAAAGATAGAGATCAGCTATCTGGACAAGCAAAGGGATATGAAAATAGGTAAAGAATGTCCAGATATGTATGTGGTAGCCATGAGTTGAAATCAAATGCAAGCATTGGTAATTAAAGATCAAGTTATGGTTCAAATAGATAGGGAAATGCATCAAATCACAGCAATGGTTGAATGAGATGTGCATGCAGTGATATGATCAAGATAAACATGGTTCTTGCTGCTCAATCAATCTCACCCTAATGCACAAAAGAATCTAAAAACAGGGCACTCAAGAAATCGCAAATGATGAACAAGTTTTCAAAGTCAAATCAACAATGCAAGTGAAAAATGCAATCCTAAACAAGTCTAACAAATATGAATGCAAAAAGATGAAAATATTTTTGGATTTTTTGAAAATTTTATGATTTTTTTGGTTTTTCTATGCAAAAGAGAATGAAAAACTAAGAACAAAGAAAACAAGGTTAAATCATCTCTTGAACCCTCCCCCAAACTTAAATCACACAGTCCCTTGTGTGAGAGAAATTTAGTGAAAGATTCAAGAGGGCAAAACCAAGAAAAAAAAACAAATGCAAGAAAATATGAAATGGTATATACAAGGGTTGGTGTTTGATACCTCAGTGCCCCCCAAAGAACTGGGAGGCAAGGTCGTGGTCTGGAGAGGGCAGACGGCCATCAGGGACGCTCCACTCCGGGCTCGCTCGATCGAGCTTGCTCTTGGCTCGATCGAGTTGTGCCTCGAGTTGCCTTTCCTTCCTAAAACCTGTTCCTGCAAGACTTAGCCAAGAAAAACGCAGAGATAAAAGATAAAATAAATATGTACAAGATAGACATGGGAATTCCTCCCAAGTGAGCTTGTTTTAGGTCTCATAGCTTGACCTTACCTTTTAGGCCGGGGTTGGATCTTAGAGGAGTGATGATCTCCTCTGTGGGGGTCATTCCTAGATATGGCTTGCATCTATGCCCATTCACTGTGAATTCCTTTCCCCTCTTGTTGAGCAGAGTGAGGGACCCGTAGGGTAGAACTTCGTGATCTTGAATGGTCCCGCCCACTTTGACCTCAACTTCCCGGGAAACAACCTTAGCTTGGAGTTAACAAGAGCACACTGTCCCCAACCTTGAAGTCTTAAGGCGAATCAGTTTGTCGTGGGCTGCCTTGGTTCTCATCTTGTAGATCATGGAGTTCTCATAGGCATTCATTCTGATTTCCTCCAACTCAAACAAGTTCATTACCCTCCTTTCTTGTGCTGCCTTTATGTCAAAGTTCAGCATCTTTACTGCCCATAAAGCCTTGTATTCGACCTCCACAGGCAAGTGGCAATCCTTCCCATATAGCAAATTGAAAGGAGACCTTCCAATGGGGGTTTTGTAAGCTGTTCTATAAGCCCAAAGTGCTTCATCAAGCCTTGCTGACCAATCCTTTCCTAGTGAAGCTCACAGTCTTCTCCAATATGGCCTTTAATCTGTCTGTTGGAGACCTCAACTTGCCCACTGGTTTGAGGGTGATAGGTGTAGCGACCTTGTGCTTGACTCCATAACTCTTCATCAACTTCTCAAACACCTTGTTGATGAAATGGGAACCTCCATCCGAAATAACAACCCTTGGGATGCCATATCTTGGAAAGATGATGGTTCTGAACAGTTTGATAACAACCTTAGCATCACAGGCTGGGCAGGGGATGGCTTCAATCCATTTGGACACATAGTCCACAGCAACCAAAATGTAGTTGTGCCCGTTTGAGGAAGGTTTGAAAGGTCCCATGAAGTCTATTCCCCATACATCAAAGATCTCAACTTCTAGAATTGGGTTTAGTGGCATTTCATCCCTCTTGGTGATCCTCCTTTCCTTTGGCATGGATCACACTTGGCGATGTAACTTGCTGCATCCTTAAACAAGGTAGGCCACCATAAACCAGATTGCAAAACCTTAGTTGCTGTTTTGAATGTAGCAAAGTGACCTCCATAAGCTGACCCATGGCAATGCTCTAGAACTCCTTGTACATCTTCTTCAGCTATGCATCTCCTGTAAATGCTATCTGGTCCTCTCTTGTACAAGTAAGGCTCATCCCAATAGTAGTGCCTAGCATCCTTGAAGAATTTCTTCCTCTTGTAAGCATCAAAACTACTAGGGACTTCTCCGGACACCATGAAGTTCACTATATCAGCATACCATGGCAAATTCTCATCACGCAGAGCCTTAACTTCTTCCAGCCTGACTTTCTCATCAAAACTCTCTTTCAAGATCATGATTGCCATAAGCTGTTCTTCAGGCATAGAATCATTGATGGGGATCATGTCTTCAACTCGCATCCTAGAGAGATGATCAGCAACTCCATTCTCCACTCCCTTTTTGTCCACAACTTCTATGTCAAACTCTTGAAGCAAAAGGATCCATCTGAGAAGTCTTGGCTTTGTATCTTTCTTAGCGAAGATGTGCCTAAGGGCAGCATGGTCAGTGTGCACAATCACCTTGGATCCAACTATATAGCTTCGAAATTTCTCAAAGGCAAAGACTATGGCAAGGAGCTCCTTCTCTGTGGTTGCATACTTGCATTGAGCATCATCCATAGTCTTGCTTGCATAGTAAATGTGATGCGGCATCTATGGGATGAGTACAAGTAATAATTCCCTAAGACAACTAGTGTTGCAAGTGCACAACATATAATTGTAGTATTTAGGGGTCGAACCACAAGGGATTGGATTTCACACATTACATAATCATAGAGTTTAAATGACTAAGCTAAATCAAAAGATGCAAGGGTTTGTGTTTGTTTAGAACACGCAAAAGAAATAACAATGCAATTCTATACAAGCAACATTATTGAACTATTGAAAACTCTTTTGAAAACATGAGCCAAGTCGATTGAAAAGTTTGTTAAAATCCGATTCTTTTGAACTCAAAACACTAAGGAAGGATTATTCCACTTTCGTGGTTCCAATCCCCTATGTCTCTTAAACCAATGGGCTCAGCTTTCGTTGGTCATTGTAGAGTGAGACATGCATTACATCCAAGTAATGATTGTTCACAAAACTCTTTAGGTCTACTTTCGTAGCCTAAAACGATTTGCCCATCAAATATTGTGTCCGGAGATATAACAAGCTTTTGGAGAGTATATCAACCTAAAATCAAGTCACTAGTTAGCTACTCTAGCAACAAGCATTAAGCATAAATAAAGATGGAGAACCATAGGGTTTCCCCTTTTAACAATCGATTTTCGATGGCCATTATATCACGTCCTCATTGGAAGGATCCATAATTCAACAATGAGTCTTAGATAGTAGATGAAGTCTCATGAATCCTTAGAGAGAGAGGCGGCGGAATATGGACTAAACCACGCCTCACCCTTAGGGAGAAATCTCTACTTCTAGACTATATAAATTGAAACATGCAAGCTATATACAAATGCAAAAGAAGAAAAGAAAGAAGAAGGAGACCACCTAAGTGGCTCCGAACTTTATTGAATAAGTGTTTCTTGTTATGCGGCTGGTGATTCTTATTACAAGAGGCTAAAAGCAAGTATATATAGGTAGAGAGCGGGTCTAGGTCGGCAAAGTTGAGCGCGCGCAGAAGAGGAAAGTTTCCATTTCTCTTTAGCCGCTTGAGCTTGCTCTCCAAGTTCTTGAATGGGCCGCGTTCAGGCCAATGGAAGCTTCTGGATTGAGTTATGCTAGTGTCAAGATGAGCCAAGGCCTTGGGCGCGGTATCTCGGGCCTCTTGATCCATCAAAGTCTCCATGGGCTCTACTTAGGCGCTCGTCGGACATGTCTTGGTAGAAAATAAGTTCCGGTCCAACGAGTGATCCAAATGACCTCTTTCCACTTCGCCGCGGGTCATGACTCAAATATCTATCTTTCCATATAAGAAATCATGACTTTTGGACGTCGGGAAGGCATGAATATGCGGTCGTACTTCGGATGCTCCGGTTTGGTCTTTAGCGAGAAATGTAGATTTGGTGCTCTAGACTTGGGAACTTGGTGATTTGACTCTTTTTGCTCCATTTTGACTCTTCTTTGCTATTTTGACCTGAATGATGCTCAAAACCAGAATATACAAGAAAACTACCTCTTGGGCATAAAAACCACATTATTTGTATTAAAAACATAGTGAAAACCTTGATAAAAACATGAAAGATATGGGTATATCAAAATGACATTGAGTTTCTTGTCTATCTTTTGGCCAAGCACTGCTCCTACTGCATAGTCAGATGCATCACACATAATCTCAAATGGGTGATCCCAGTTTGGAGCTTGAACTATTGGGGCAGATACCAGAGCATCCTTCAGCAAGGTCCAAGACTTGTGGCATTCTTCATCAAACTCAAAATCTGTCTCCTTGCACAGAAGCCTTGTCAAGGGTCTTGCTATCTTTGAGAAATCCTTGATGAATCTTCTGTAGAACCCTGCATGACCCAGAAAACTCCTGATATCCTTCACAGTCTTGGGAACAGGGAGCTGCAACATGACATCCACCTTAGCTCGATCGAGCTCGATCCCTTTCTCGGAAATCTTGTGTCCAAGCACAATCCCTTCTCGAACCATGAAGTGGCACTTCTCCCAGTTGAGTACTAGATTTGTCTCCTCACACCTCTGCAACACCCTGCACAAGTTAGACAAACATGAGGAGAAGGATGCTCCATAGACTGAGAAATCGTCCATGAAGACTTCTACCATCTCCTCTATCAGATCTGAAAAAATGGAGGTCATGCATCTCTGGAAAGTAGCTGGGGCATTGCACAGCCCAAATGGCATCCTTCGATAAGCAAAGGTACCATAAGGGCATGTGAAAGTGGTTTTCTCCTGATCATTAGGGTGGATCGGGATTTGGAAGAAACCACTGTAACCATCAAGAAAACAATAAAAAGGATGGTTTGCTAATCTTTCTAACATCTGATCAATGAAAGGGAGAGGGAAATGATCCTTTCTAGATGCTGAATTTAACTTCCTATAGTCAATACACATGCGATGCCCCACTATTGTTCTAGTGGGAATCAGCTCCTCTTTGTCATTTTTATGACAGTGATCCCCCCTTTCTTTGGGACGCAATGAACTGGAGATATCCAAGTGCTATCACTGATGGGATAGATTATCCCAGCATCAAGCAACTTGAGTATCTCTTTCTTCACTACTTCCTTTAGATTGGGGTTCAATCTCCTTTGAGGTTCAATGCTAGACTTACTTTCATCCTCTAGATGAATCCTATGGATGCATAGGTCAGGGGAGATCCCCTTGATATCATCTAGAGTGTAACCTATTGCTTTTCTGTACTTCCTCAATTCAACAAGCAAAGCACTCAACTGTTCAGGTTCCAAATCAGAGTTCACAATGACAGGGTAAGTTGAGTTTTCACCCAGAAATGCATACCTGAGGCCCTCAGGCAAAGGTTTGAGGTCGACTTTAGGTGCCTTGAGCTCAGACCAATCTCCTTGAGCTTGCTCCTTGCATTCAGTCCCCAGCTCGATCGAGTTCGTTTGTTCGAGGCGACTCGATCGAGCTCTTGATCGAGCTCACTGCCATGACTTCGCAAACTGGCCTGTCCAACCCCTCAATGCTCAGAATGCTTGGAACTGGTCTGAAGGTGTCAAGGAGCTTCTTGTATTCCTCGGTTTCTGAGCTCACATATCCTTCTGAAGAATCCTTGGTCAAAGCAACTTGTAGGGGATCCTCCAATGATAGCTCTTCTAAAAGCTCATCTGCCAACTGATCCATTCTCCTCAACATAAAAGAGTTGACCTTCTATTGTTGGCTTCCTCATTGTATCCTTGATGTCAAACTTCATCTTAGGTCCTTTCCCAAGTTTAGCTCAATTGTGCCTTCACAGACATCTATCATTGCTCTTGCTGTAGCTAGGAATGGCCTTCCTAGTATCAATGGATCTGTTGGTTCCTCATCCATCTCAAGCACAATGAAGTCGGTGGGGATTTCTACATTCCCTATTCTCAAAGGCAGGTCTTCAAGCATTCCAGTTGGTAACCTTATCGATCTATCTGCCAAGACTAGTGAGATTCCGCAGGCTTGATACTTGTGATATCCCAGTCTCTTTGCTACAGACAAAGGCATGAGGCTGACAGATGATCCTAGGTCGCAGAGGCTGTTTTTGAAAGATAGGGGTCCCAACATGCAGGGCAAAGTGAAACTCCCCGGATCTTCCTTTTTGTCGGAGATGACCTTCCGCTGAATGATTGCACTGCACTCACGAGTCAACACTACCATTCCTTGTGCTTCCCTGGTTCTTTGCTGAACAGCATCCTTCAGGAATTTCTGATAAGGTGGAATGAGCATCAAGGCGTCGATGAAAGGCAACTTCAGCTCAAGTTGTCTCATTAGTTCATCAAACTTGGCCTTGTGTGCTTCCAACAGTTGTTTCTTGAACCTTCCTGGAAAGGGTAGAGGGGGTTTGTATGGTGGTGGTCCTGATGGAGTGTCTTTCTTCTTTGCAACAGGTTTAGTTGGTTGGCTGGAGCTTGCTTTGTCGTTTCTTCTCGGCTCGATCGAGCTCTGGTTTGTCTTCTGAGTCTCGGTTTCTTCAGCTCGATCGAGTTCTGGTTCAGGGTTTTGTTCCAGCTCGATCGAGTTCGGTGCCGGATATCAGCATACTCGACCAAATCCTCCCCTTCCTCGTCATCGATGTCCACAGCGATTTGGGGTGGGCTACTCCTGCTTGGAAATTGCCGCCCACTTCTCAGTGTAACTGCTTGGGCATACTCTTGTGGTGAAGAGGATGATGCACTAGAAGACTCAATGATTTGCACTCTTGAAGTCAATGACTCAAGTTTGGAGTTTATTTCTACCAACTTGTGGTTCATTTCCAGTGAACCTTTGGCTTGCCCTTGTAGGAGTTGTTGGAGCATTTCCTTCATATCCCAATCTTGGCTTGGTTGGGTATGGTAGCCATTGGGTGAAGCCTTGGTGGACACTGTGTTGTTGCGGCAGGTGTTGGATAGGTGGAGTATGTTGTTGTCCATAGCCAATTGTATATCCTTGCTGAGGATTCCTAACCTCCTTGTCTATTTTGAATATAGCAAACCTCATGTTGTTCTCCTCCCCTTCCTGTCTTTGACTAGAGCTTTGCCAGAGACATAATTGACATGCTTGGCAGGGAATTGGGCTAGGATCAGTTTGTCCAACTTCGAGTTGAGCAAGCATGTCTTTTCTCATCTGTGCTCCAGCTCGATCGAGTGCGCGGTCGAGCTCCAGTCTGTACTTCATAATGTCTCCATAGCATTCTGTTGATATGGCCATGTTCTCCACAAGCTGCCAGCCATCATCTACATCCTGATTGAGGAAGTTCCCATTGCTGGCTGTGTCTAGCATCTCCCTATACCTGCAAGCATCCTCTATAAAGAGTGGAGAGTAGTGATTCATTGTTGAATCCATGGTGTGGGCACTGACTTGTGTAGCCCTTTGAACCTCTCCCAAGCCTCTGCGAATGTCTCATTGTTTCGCTGGATGAAGCTGGATATCTCCTCCTAAGCTTGGCTGTGCGACCGGTGGAGAAAAACTTAGCAAGAAAGGCCTTCTTGCATTCATCCCAAGTGGTGATTGTGCCATGGGGCAAGCTCTTCTCCCATTGGTGAGCTTTGTCAGCTAGAGACATAGGAAAGAGTCTCAGCTTGATGGCATCTTCAGAGACACCATTGATCTTTGTCAAATCACAAAGCCTATCAAACTCATCAAGGTGGTCAATGGGGTCTTCACTTGGCAATCCATGGAACATCTTGTTCTGAACAAGGTTGATCATTCCCAGCTTGATCTCAAAGTTGTGGTTCTGCACTGGTGGTGGAACAATCCCTTGTCTCTGTTGGTGGCGGTTTGGAGCATCTCCTTGACCAATCGGTCGAGTTTGCCTAGCTCGACCGAGTCCATTGCCCAAAGGGTTTCCATTCCCCTTGATGCGGCATCTATGGGATGAGTACAAGTAATAATTCCCTAAGACAACTAGTGTTGCAAGTGCACAACATATAATTGTAGTATTTAGGGGTCGAACCACAAGGGATTGGATTTCACACATTACATAATCATAGAGTTTAAATTGACTAAGCTAAATCAAAAGATGCAAGGGTTTGTGTTTGTTTAGAACACGCAAAAGAAAAAACAATGCAATTCTATACAAGCAACATTATTGAACTATTGAAAACTCTTTTGAAAACATGATGCCAAGTCGATTGAAAAGTTTGTTAAAATCCGATTCTTTTGAACTCAAAACACTAAGGAAGGATTATTCCACTTTCGTGGTTCCAATCCCCTATGTCTCTTAAACCAATGGGCTCAGCTTTCGTTGGTCATTGTAGAGTGAGACATGCATTACATCCAAGTAATGATTGTTCACAAAACTCTTTAGGTCTACTTTCGTAGCCTAAAACGATTTGCCCATCAAATACTATATCCGGAGATATAACAAGCTTTTGGAGAGTATATCAACCTAAAATCAAGTCACTAGTTAGCTACTCTAGCAACAGGCATTAAGCATAAATAAAGATGGAGAACCATAGGGTTTCCCCTTTTAACAATCGATTTTCGATGGCCATTATGTCACGTCCTCATTGGAAGGATCCATAATTCAACAATGAGTCATAGATAGTAGATGAAGTCTCATGATCCTTAGAGAGAGAGGCGGCGGAATATGAGTCAAGCCGCACCTCAATCATAGGGAGAAATCTCTACTTCTAGACTATAAGAATTGAAACATGCAAGCTATATACAAATGCAAAAGTCAAGCAAGCAGTAAAGATATGGGGTAACACTAACAACCTAAATGAAATGAAATGAAATGCAGTAAGTAAATAAAGCAGTAGAGCAACAGCTCGACCAAGGACTCGAGTCGAGTGGAACAGAGTACCGAGCTCGATCGAGTTTAGGGTCGAGTTGAAAAAAAGCGATAAAGGCAGCGACTTTAACAAGCTAATGCGAGAATTAGGGTCTAAGACAGGGTTTACAATCAGAGGAAGGCTATACTTAATCGATCTTGCTCTTAAAACTTGTATCAAGGTATCTCTTGATATTGAGCTTCTCAATGCCTAGCTAACCCTTTCCCAAGGTGAAAGCTATCAACCAAGGAATGATCTCAGAAACAGGGGGTTAGCCAGTGAGAATCAAGCCTTGGAGGCCATAGGATCATTGCTCAAACTAATCCATCCAACCCCTATGAACTCCATTTCGAGAGCAAGAGTTATTGGAGCTCTTAGTGGACCTTTTCCAGCGATTTCCATCACTTCCATGTGGAGAATCGCCTATGGACATACAAGCCAGGGGTAGTGGTCATGTAGCCTTAAGATTTCCAAAAGAGAGAGATTTCTAGATTAAGACATAAGCAAGAAGGATTAAGCATAAAATCCCTAATCTATCCCATCTCAAACCCTAATGGGTAACTACTCACTACACATGAATGTAAACACAAGCAAATGCAATGAAAAGACATCAAAGAAAGAGGAGATAAAATAAACAACTTTTATTGAAATAAGCAAGTGCAAATACAAAAGAGATTATCCAGGATCTAGGATTCAAGAAGCAAGAGCTTCAAGAACACAAAGATGGGATTAGAGCTCTAAAAAGTAAAAGACAATAATTAAAAGAAACTAAAACAAAAGTAATCTAAAGCTTGGTGGTTTTTTCGTGGCTTTTAGCCTTTAAATACAAGAGGATTAGGTTTAGGGTCAAAGGAAAGTCAAGGGGGAAGCAACATTTTTCGGGTTTGACTTTGACTTCTCAGCTCGATCGAGTTGAAGCTTGGCCGGTCGAGTTGAGGAACTCGACCGGTTGGTCGAGTAGGTGGTCGAGCTGGTCTTCAAGATGGCTTCCTCCTTCTTCCTTTGCGTATCCAGTTGAGCTGCGTCCATGCCCAAGTCCTTCCATGCTCCTCACGTCCCATATGCTCCAGAATGCTCCAAAAGACCTATTTCAAAGGACCAAACATGCATATGTATGCAAATGCAACCTAAAACTACTATGAATGCATAAGAATAAGTGTTAGAACCAAAGATGGTGCAAGAACAGCAGCTCGAGCCGTCTAATCCTAACTCGATCGAGTTCAAAACTTAGAGCTTTTTAGAACAAAATCCTAAGTACCCTTTTTGGCATTTCACCTTTGAAACTGAGGAGCTTTGCTCACTTTTCTTTTAAGAACTTCCTAGGGAGAGGCTTCTTGAGGTAACATCTAGCGGTTTGGGATTTTTCTAAACACTAAGGGAACTTTTCTTTCCTTTTTGACACTTGAGGCTTTGCCTTCTTTTCCTTCTACTTAGAACCCTTTTTAAGTTCCTTTTTAAACTTCCCAAACCTTTACTAGACCCTTTGTAGCACTGCCAACTCCCTGGACTTAACTAAACTCTTTTTCCTTTGGATTTTCCCAACTTTTACCACTTTTCTGGTTTTTGACACCCAACTCAATCAAGCTCAAGTTGGCACTGATATACCTCTAATTTACCCACTTTTTATACTGTTTTAGCATTGTTTTCTAATGGTTTTTGGCAGGTTTTCTATCTAAAAAGGTAGTTTTACTATGTTTATAGTGTCTAGAGTCTAAACAGGTGAAATGATGCATTTTGGAGCAAAACCATAGGATTTGCACTTCAAGCAGCTCCATGCACAAGCACCAACTTTAAGAGGGCCCAGAAAAAGATCTACTCAATGGATTTCATCAAGACCAGTTCCCTGCGTGCTCTGATTGAGTTAACTTTCCAACGCAATTGGAATGGCATCATTTGGATGAGTAGAAAAGGAGTTACAACCAAAAGAGTGAAGACTGTCCAGACGGCTCTATCGAGAATCAGCGCCCAACCGCGCAGTCCGGCTGGCCGAGGAACGAATGTTCCGCGCTCGGCCAAACCGTATCCGTCCGACTGAAGTCTCGGCCAAAGTCCAAACCACTCGGCCGATCACACAGCACGACCCGGGAAACATTGTCCCGCGGTCGGCCAAGCTTCACGCTCACGCCACACCGCGCACGACCAAGCGCGCGAGCCGGGAAACAAGGCCTCGCGGCCGCGCAACCCGTTCCGCGCCACGGCCGATGCATCCGTCCGAGCCGGGAAAGAACGTCCCACGTCCGGCCGAGAATTTCATCGGCCAAATCTCAATCCGCTCGACCACGCCGGCCGACCGCGAATCCGTCCGACCCCGACCGTTCCGACTCGCCCACGACCCGACTGTCCGGCCGATCGTCCCGCACGACCGTCCCAACGCCGCGGTCGACCCGAAGCCCTTTTTGAAGCCCAAACTTATGTTTTCAAGCCCGGCTTAACCCTAGCCGCCTCTAGAAAGACCTAGCACTATATATATGGATTTTTAGCCTCTTGAGAAAGAGAGCCGCCCTGTATTTCGATTTCCTACTCTAAGTTTTATTGCAATCATGTTTTCTTCATCTCTATGTGTGTTTGCTTTGATCATGTCTGAGTAATCCACTAGTTAGGTTGCTAGGGTTACTATTCAATGAGTTGCTTGCATGATCTTTGATTTCAATGATTAGCTAGGGATTATATTAGAGTCTTTGTCTCGTCTTGTGCACTTAACTAATGCTGATTGCTTTACCGCGCATCTAGTAATCCGATCTTAGGTTGATTTGAGCCTCGACAGTGCTGTATCATTCGCCGGACATATTCTTTGACAAGCTAGGTTTCTTAGACTGCGAAAGTTGATCTATCTATATCTAGTGAACTGTATCAGAACCTATTCATTCTAATGCTTGATCTAATCACCTAGGGACATACCAAAAGTTTAGCGACTAGGTAGATTAGCAAAGGAGCCGGAGCCTCGAAAGTGGAATGGTTTTATATTCGTGATCTGTGTTCTAGATGGTTCTTAATATCCCAATATCCCTAATCAATTAATCTATCATTGTTTCATTGATCATTGCTTGCTTCTCTGCGATAGCCCCTATGACCTAGCGCTTTTCCTTTATTGTTTACAACCTCGTTATACTTGCTAGTTCGGTTCACCATTACAACCTCAATCATACTTTTGTTTTAGCTTGATCCAAAATCCATAGTTTCAAAGTGTACTCAATAGCCAGTCCTTGTGTTCGATACCCATACTTCCGCGATCTGTGCACTTGCAGAGGTCTAGGAGTTTGGTAAAACCTGACTCCGCATCAAGTTTTTGGCGCCGTTGCCGGGGACTGCAGCAGTACCTTTGGAACTCGACTAGGATCTAGTCTAGAACCTTTTCCTGTTTTGCTTTTCTTTTGCTTTTGAATTTTAGTTTTTGATTTCCTTTTCTTTGATTTTTCTTTTGTTTTTGTTTTTCCTTTTTAGTTTAACTTGTTTCCAAGACTCTTTTCAGGTGCATGACTAGGAGGTCCAACAAGGACAACCTAGTTGAACATCCAGAGATAGACAAGCTTGAGAAGCAACTTAGGAAGCAGAAAGCCCAAGAGATGGCCGACGAAGCAGCTCGCGCTCACGCCGCTGAAGTGGCGCGCGCTCAAGAAGAAGGAAGAGATCCACCTCCTTGATCGCGGGATCAGGTCTTCCCTTTTCCTATCCCTGATTCTGCAAGTGCACAGATCAAAAGTAGTAAACGGGTATCGAACACAAGGAGCAGATAAGTACACTTCGAGTATTGCAAGTCTAATATAGCTAGAAAACAAGTATGATTTAGGGTTTTGATTGTGTAACAAGTAAATCAAACAGCAGATTAAACGGTTTATGAAAATCAATAGAGGGAAACGCTAGGCAATGAGAAACTCGCAGAGATTCAAGGTTAACAAGATATTAGAAGGTTTACTAGGGTTTGCGCTATCTAGAACTCAGGTCACGATTGTATGATCTTTCCACTGTCGAGGCTCCGACCCCTTTGTTAATCTACCTAGTCGCTAAACTTTTGGTATGTCCCTAGGTGATTAAATCAAGCAATAGTTCGTTCAAGACCCAATTGTTCACAACCCCGCATAGATCAACTTTCGCAGTCTATGAAGTTTTGCTCACCAAATACTTAGTTCAGGTTATATAGCAAGCTTTTGGAGAGTATATGAAACCTAAGATCTGATGCTAGTTGATCAGAAAAGCAAGCAGCAATGAAGTTCAAGCAGAGGCGAAGATGCGATATGATAAACCCTATGTGACTTCTAACAACCTATCAAACCATGAACTCTTTGATAGATCTCACAACCTAACTAGTGAATTACTCAGACATAATCAAAGCAAAAACACAAAGAGATGAAGAAAACATGATTGCAATAAAATCAAAGTATGAAATGTAATACAAGGGCGGCTCTCTTTCTCAAGAGGCTAAAAATCCATATATATAGTGCTAGGTCTTTCTAGAGGCGGCTTAGGGTTAAGCCGGGCTTGAAAACATAAGTTTGGGCTTCAAAAAGGGCTTCGGGTCGACCGCGGCGTTGGGACGGTCGTGCGGGACGATCGGCCGGACAGTCGGATCGTGGGCGAGTCGGAACGGTCGGGGTCGGACGGTTTCGCGGTCGGCCGGCGTGGTCGAGCGGATTGAAATTTGGCCGATGAGAATTCTCGGCCGGACGTGGGACGTTCTTTCCCGGCTCGGACGGATGCATCGGCCGTGGCACGCGAGATGGGTTGCGCGGCCGCGAGGCTTGTTCCCCGGCTCGCGCGCCTTGGTCGTGCGGTGTGGCGTGACGTTTGGCTTGGCCGACCGCGGGAATGTTTCCCGGGTCGTGCTGTGTGATCGGCCGAGTGGTTTGGACTTTGGCCGAGACTTCAGTCGGACGAATACGGTTTTGGCCGAGCGCAACATTCGTTCCTCGGCCAGCCGGTCTGCGCGGTTGGGCGCTGATTTCTCGATAGAGCCGTCTGGAGCAGTCTTCACTCTTTTGGCTATAACTCCTTTTCTACTCATCCAAATGGCCATTCCAATTGCGTTGGAAAGTTAACTCAATCAGAGCACGCAGGGAACTGGTCTTGATGAAATCCATTGAGTAGATCTTTTTCTGGGCCCTCTTAAAGTTGGTGCTTGTGCATGGAGCGGCTTGAAGTGCAAATCCTATGGTTTTGCTCCAAAATGCATCATTTCACCTGTTTAGACTCTAGACACTATAAACACAGTAAAACTACCTTTTTAGATAGAAAACCTGCCAAAAACCATTAGAAAACAATGCTAAAACAGTATAAAAAGTGGGTAAATTAGAGGTATATCACTCCTCCTCCTCCTAATCCACAAGACCCTGCTGGAGATGTGAACGCACAACCCCAAGCTGGAGCACCTACAATCGGAGACTATGACTCTGCCGATGCTTTCTTCATGGATAGAAACCCTATCCATCCACCACACCTGCAAGGAATGACTATGAGATCAAGCCTCAGATCATTGCATTGGTTAGACAGAACCAATTCAATGGACTTCCAGCTGAGCACCCTCTTGATCACATAGAAAACTTTGAAGAAATTTGCAGCACTACAAGATCCAATGGAGTCTCTGCTGACTACCTTAAGTGCAAGCTCTTTTCATTCTCTCTTGGCGACAAAGCTTCAAGATGGTTGAAGTCTCTGCCAGCTCACTCCATCACCACTTGGGATGAGTACAAGGCTGCATTCATCAACCACTTCTACACCAAGCAAAGATCAATTTCTGTAAGGAACAAGATCTCCACTTTCGCCAAGCAACAATGAATCTTTCTATGAGGCGCTAGATCGATTCAAGGAGTACATTAGGGACTGCCCTAATCATGGTTTCAATGAGGGAAACCTATGGAACATCTTCTATCGTGGCATAGACCACAAGTACAAGCTTTCATTGGACACAGCAAGCAATGGAAACTTCATGACCAAGACTGTTGATGAAGCTAAGGTTCTTATTGAGAATCTTGCAGCTAGTGATTGTAACAACTGTCCTGATTATGACCGCTCAAGCCGCACCACTACTAGCTCCCCTGATTCTTTTCAAATGACTGAACTCAAGAACATGATGGCTCAAGTTCTTAAGGGACAGCTCAAGCATATCAATGCAATAGAAGGGATGAGTGATGCTAATGAAGATTCATCAAGAGAATGCATGGGAGATTTCTCTAATGAAGCCAATGAAGAAGATGTGAACTACATTGGAAACTATGGGAACAAGGGATACAATCCAAGCTATCGCCCAAACCCCAACATGTCTTATAGAAACCCCAATGTGGAGAATCCTCAAGACCAAGTGTATCCTCCAAGGTATCCACAACAACAAAGACCTCCTTACCAATCTCAAGGAAGTCAATTTCAGCCAAGGCAAGGATATGAGCAGAGATCATCATATCCGCCCAAGGAGCCATATGCTTCTTCACCAAATCAAGCTCCTCCAAACCAACAAGGTGGGAGATTTGAAGGAATCCTCCAACAGATCATGGATGGCCAGAAGAGAAACACTAAAGAGATGTATGAGAAGATGGACACTTTGTTCAGCAATCTCAACACCAAGTATGATGCTGTTGCCACTCATGTGAAGAAACTAGAGACTCAAGTCACTCAAACTATGGAAGCTGTTAAGAGACAGGAAGCTGAATCCAAGAAGTCCTTTTGCAACTCAGCCGCCATAGAAGAAAGATTTGAAGACCAAGTTCCAGAATGGATGCTTTCAAAACCTACTGTTGATTGCATGATTTGGCCTGAAGAGAATTACCCAGAGAGAGAGTCCAATCGAGCTAGAAAGAGAAGACTCTTCCCAAAGATTATCCCCAAGACAGATAACTCAGGAAAGTTTGCTGTGCCTTGTATCATCAAAGGTAACATTCTTGAGCAATCTTTGTGTGACACAGGAGCCAATGTGAACATCATGTCTAAGAGGATAGCTGACAAGATAGGCCTCACCAAGATAGAGCCATCATCCATCTCCATCAACTATGCTGATTCATTCTCACAAACACCCTATGGCTTTGTGCCTAATGTGATGGTGCAGATTGGAAATTGCTCTATCCCTACTGATTTCCAGATTGTGGAAATGAGAGAGAGTAGCCATAGACCTCTCATATTTGGAACCCCTTTCCTGTCTACTGTGGGTGCCATATTTGATTTCCCCAATCAAAGAATCTCTTTCAACAAGGTGAACAAGGGTATGTTCTTCCCTATGTGTTCAACAAAGAACTCTTTTGTTGACATGGTCCAAGAGGAGAAAGCTACTTTGAAGCCACCCCAAGAAGGAGAAACTGAAGAAACAATCAAGGAAGATCCCATTCCTAAGCCCAAGCAGCTTGCCAAACAAGCAAGGAGTAAGACTAAGGCCCCTACACCAAAACCGCCCAAGGGATCAACCAAGATTGAAGATGAGGCCAAGCCAAGAAGGAAGGTTAGAAAACCTAGGTCTGGCCGCAACATGAAGCTTCTATTCCCAAAGGAGCTTATTGATGAGAATCTAGAAGGATTCAAGGAGAAAGTGACAAGAACTCTAAAGCTTTTTCCTAAGGCAGTAGTGCCAAGGGACATTCATGGAGAGATTGTCTATCCAGCTGTGAATCACCCACCAGATACTCATTGCAAGGAGAAAAGACTTGGAGGATCAAGGATGCCTCTTGTCTCCATCTTCTCCTGAGCGCCAAGCCTTACAGTCAAGCTAAAGACTTAAAACAAGCGCTGCATGGGAGGCAACCCATGAGGTACTTTTACTTTTCTTTCTTTAATTTTCTTAGTTTTTGTTTTGCTTTTGTGTTTTCTTTGTTTTAAGATAGGATAGAAGGAGAATTTGGCCGAGCAAATTCCAATCTGGTCGAGCCGGGAAGGAATAAGCCGTGCTCGGCCGGATCATTTCTACTTGCGCGACAGAAAACGTTCGCGCCACGCACGAACCGGGAAAGATCGGCCGCGATCGGCCGAAATTTTCGTATCGGAACGGACCGACCGTGCCGGTCGATCCGGGAAACAAACGATCGGCCTCGGCCGAAATCTCTCGCCAAAACGATTTGGCCGACCAAATCGCTCGACCGCGACAAAATCCATCGGCCATCGGCCCAAAACTTTTCTGGCCAAGGTAAGTCCCCTTTTCATTTAATTCAAAATCAAGACCTAAGAAAGTGTAAGAAGGCAATGGAGAAGGTGAACATCGAGCCATGTGTGAAGATGGACACCCAAACCCTTGATCTTCTCAAGATAAGAGATGATGTCACATGGTACATAAGGAGCTAGGCTTGAGCAAGCTCTTCAAGCTAGAATGTAGTGAGTACTCACAACTCACCAAGGAGTTCCTCTCTACAGTAGCTCTTGCCTTTCCCAACCACAATGGAGACCAACCAGCTGGTGAAGGACTCCTACTCTTCAAGATAGGCGATGCCAATGGGCGCATATCCATCTCAGCTCTATGCCAACTCTTTGGACTTCCCAATGAGACAGCACATGACTTCAAGGAGAACTCAAAGAGGAAACAAGCTGCCTTTGCTGATTGGACACACTTTGCCAATGAACCATTCTTGCCTTCAAGGTCAAAGGTGTCTAGAATCACTCATCCAGCCATTCGCTATGTGCACCGCCTCATCTCCACCACTTTCCAATGCAAACAAGAAGCCAACAAGGTCACAACTGATGAGTTCTACATCCTCACCACACCATTCATCAAGCATGAGTACAAGGCCAACCTTGGCCTTTTACTTGCCAAGACATTCATCAATGTGAGGAAGCTAGCTAAAGACTTGGAAGGCAACAAGAAGCTTTGTGTTCGTTTTGGGAGGCTTATCACGGCCATAGTACTGCATGTGGGGATTGACATTCCCAACTATGAGCCACTACCCAAGCCAACCCCTTTGGATCTCCATGCTCTTCAGCACATCCACTTCCTAAACCGTTGGACTAAAGACCCAACTCGGTTTTGCTATGAGTTTCCAATTGGTCCAGCCAACACTTCCCTTGTCTTGCTGCCACATGAGGACATCCCAAGCCTACGCTCAGGAGTTGTCACTTTCCAGCCCAATGAGGAAGAGTTCTATGTTCCATCAAGTGAGAAACCATCATTCCCCATGCTCACCTATCGCACACTTCAGCATGCAGTCAAGACTCAACGCCGCATCCAAGAACGCCATGTTCTCACTACTGGCATGGCTGCGCACCAAGCTCTAGACCGTGTTAACAAGCTGGAGAAGATCGTGGAATGCCAATCTCGCTTCATCTCACGCCTAGTCCGCGTAGTTCGCCACATTGCACCGGAGAGACTCTTTCGCCCTTCTTCCACCGCTAGAGAGCCATATGAGCCTGACCTTGGTGAGTTCTCACTAGACTCAGAGCTTGGTTCAGAAGGCGATGACCCCATAGATGAGGAAGAGAGTTCTTCTCACTGCCACACATAGTCATCTCAAGTGGTACTTAGTGCAATGGACACTTACAAATCTCCATTTTCTATCCCTATCTTATTTTAATGAATTTTTCTTTATTTTTCTTTTACTTTGAATATTACCTCTCACCTTAATGTGATTTGCTTTCACCTTGGTGATTCCTCCTTTCCTTTGGCATGGATCACACTTGGCGATGTAACTTGCTGCATCCTTGAACAGAGTAGGCCACCATAAACCATATTGTAAAACCTTAGTAGGGGTTTTGAATGTGGCAAACTGCCCTCCATAAGCAGACCCATGGCATTGCTCAAGAACTCCTTGAGTACTAGATTTGTCTCCTCACACCTCTGCAACACCCTGCACAAGTTAGACAAACATGAGGAGAAGGATGCTCCATAGACTGAGAAATCGTCCATGAAGACTTCTACCATCTCCTCTATCAGATCTGAAAAAATGGAGGTCATGCATCTCTGGAAAGTAGCTGGGCATTGCACAGCCCAAATGGCATCCTTCGATAAGCAAAGGTACCATAAGGGCATGTGAAAGTGGTCTTCTCCTGATCATTAGGGTGGATCGGGATTTGGAAGAAACCACTGTAACCATCAAGAAAACAATAAAAAGGATGGTTTGCTAATCTTTCTAACATCTGATCAATGAAAGGGAGAGGGAAATGATCCTTTCTAGATGCTGAATTTAACTTCCTATAGTCAATACACATGCGATGCCCCACTATTGTTCTAGTGGGAATCAGCTCCTCTTTGTCATTTTTAATGACAGTGATCCCCCCTTTCTTTGGGACGCAATGAACTGGAGATATCCAAGTGCTATCACTGATGGGATAGATTATCCCAGCATCAAGCAACTTGAGTATCTCTTTCTTCACTACTTCCTTTAGATTGGGGTTCAATCTCCTTTGAGGTTCAATGCTTGACTTACTTTCATCCTCTAGATGAATCCTATGGATGCATAGGTCAGGGGAGATCCCCTTGATATCATCTAGAGTGTAACCTATTGCTTTTCTGTACTTCCTCAATTCAACAAGCAAAGCACTCAACTGTTCAGGTTCCAAATCAGAGTTCACAATGACAGGGTAAGTTGAGTTTTCACCCAGAAATGCATACCTGAGGCCCTCAGGCAAAGGTTTGAGGTCGACTTTAGGCGCCTTGAGCTCAGACCAATCTCCTTGAGCTTGCTCCTTGCATTCAGTCCCCAGCTCGATCGAGTTCGTTTGTTCGAGGCTCGACTCGATCGAGCTCACTGCCATGACTTCGCAAACTGGCCTGTCCAACCCCTCAATGCTCAGAATGTTTGGAACTGGTCTGAAGGTGTCAAGGAGCTTCTTGTACTCATCAGTTTCTGAGCTCACATATCCTTCTGAAGAATCCTTGGTCAAAGCAACTTGTAGGGATCCTCTGATAACTCTTCTAAAAGCTCATCTGCCAACTGATCCATTTCCTCAACATAAAAGAGCTGACCTTCTATAGTTGGTTTCCTCATTGTATCCTTGATATCAAACTTCATCCTTAGGTCCTTTCCCAAGTTTAGCTCAATTGTTCCTTCACAGACATCTATCATTGCTCTTGCTGTAGCTAGGAATGGCCTTCCTAGTATCAATGGATCTGTTGGTTCCTCATCCATCTCCAAGCACAATGAAGTCGGTGGGGATTTCTACATTCCCTATCCTCAAAGGCAGGTCTTCAAGCATTCCAGTTGGTAACCTTATCGATCTATCTGCCAAGACTAGTGAGATTCCGCAGGCTTGATACTTGTGATATCCCAGTCTCTTTGCTACAGACAAAGGCATGAGGCTGACAGATGATCCTAGATCGCAGAGGCTGTTTTTGAAAGATAGGGGTCCCAACATGCAGGGCAAAGTGAAACTCCCCGGATCTTCCTTTTTGTCGGAGATGACCTTCCGCTGAATGATTGCACTGCACTCACGAGTCAACACTACCATCCCTTGTGCTTCCCTGGTTCTTTGCTGAACAGCATCCTTCAGAAATTTCTGATAAGGTGGAATGAGCATCAAGGCGTCGATGAAAGGCAACTTCAGCTCAAGCTGTCTCATTAGTTCATCAAACTTGGCCTTGTGTGCTTCCAACAGTTGTTTCTTGAATGGTAGGGTGGTCCTGCTGGAGTGTCTTTCTTCTTTGCAACAGGTTTAGTTGGTTGGCTGGAGCTTGCTTTGTCTGTTCTCTTCTGGCTCGATCGAGCTCTGGTTTGTCTTGAGTCTCGGTTTCTTCAGCTCGATCGAGTTCTGGTTCAGGGTTTTGTTCCAGCTCGATCGAGTTCGGTCGAGTATCAGCATACTCGACCAAATCCTCCCCTTCCTCGTCATCGATGTCCACAGCGATTTGGGGTGGGCTACCTGCTTGGAATTGCCGCCCACTTCTAGTGTAACTGCTTGGGCATACTCTTGTGGTGAAGAGGATGATGCACTAGAAGACTCAATGATTTGGACTCTTGAAGTCAATGACTCTAGTTTGAGTGTATCTCAACCAACTTGTTGTTCATTTCCAGAACCTTTGGCTTGCCCTTGTAGGAGTTGTTGGAGCATATCCTTCATATCCCAATCTTGAGCTTGGTTGGGTATGAGTAGTCCTTGGTTGAAGCCTTGTGGAACACTGTGTTGTTGCGGCCAGGGGGCTTGGATATTGTTGTATCTCCTTGTTGAGGATTCCTATAGCTCCTTGTCTATTTTGAATGTAGCAAACCTCTTGTGTTGTCTCCTCCCCTTCCTGGTCTTGACTAAGGTTTGTTCTGAGACATAGTTGACATGCTTGGCAGGGAATTGGGCTAGGATCAGTTTGTCCAACTTCGATTGATGCAAGCATTCTTTTCTCATTGTCTGACTCGATCGAGTGTGCGGTCGAGCTCCAGTTGGTATCATACTCTTCTCCATAGCTTCCATTTGAGTTGGCTATGTTCTCCACAAGTTGCCAGCCATCATCTACATCCTGGTTGAGGAAGTTCCCATTGCTAGCTGTGTCTAGCATCTCCCTATACCTAGGCAAGCATCCTCTATAAAGAGTGGAGAGTAGGATTCATTGTTGAATCCATGGTGTGGGCACTGACTTGTGTAGCCTTTGAACCTCTCCCAAGCCTCTGCGAATGTCTCATTGTTTCGCTGGATGAAGCTGGATATCTCTCCTCTAAGCTTGGCTGTGCGACCGGTGGAGAAAAACTTAGCAAGAAAGGCCTTCTTGCATTCATCCCAAGTGGTGATTGTGCCATGGGGCAAGCTCTTCTCCCATTGGTGAGCTTTGTCAGCTAGAGACATAGGAAAGAGTCTCAGCTTGATGGCATCTTCAGAGACACCATTGATCTTTGTCAAATCACAAAGCCTATCAAACTCATCAAGGTGGTCAATGGGGTCTTCACTTGGCAATCCATGGAACATCTTGTTCTGACAAGGTTGATCATTCCCAGCTTGATCTCAAAGTTGTGGTTCTGCACTGGTGGTGGAACAATCCCTTGTCTCTGTTGGTGGCGGTTTGGAGCATCTCCTTGACCAATCGGTCGAGTTTGCCTAGCTCGACCGAGTCCATTGCCCAAAGGGTTTCCATTCCCCTCTGGTACATCCATTGTATCAGCAACAAGCACCTCAGGTTCCTCTTGTACCCTCTGTGACCTCTGAACCCTCTTTCTACCCGTTGTAAGTCTAGCTCGACCAAGTCTTCTGTAGACCGACTCGATCGAGTTCGCATACACCTGCAAAAAGAGACAAAAACCCAGCAGTACAATAGAACAGGGGTGGTATAGCTTGATCGTCCAAGTGTTTGAAACTCAAATCCCAAATCGGCAACGGCGCCAAATTGATGATAGGATTTGTGTGTGGATGAAAGATATGAAATGAGATGTGGTGGAATGCAACAGTGGTATATGATGAGGTGGTAAGATGCAAACACAAACACAGTCAACAATTCCCTTTAACCATCATAGTCAGTTATAGTAAAGGGTTATCAATCCAAAATGGGAAACTTGTCACTCTATGAGAATATGAAAAACAAGGAAGTCAAGCAAGCAGTAAATGATATGGGGTAACACTAACAACCTAAATGAAAAGAAATGCAATGCAGTAAGTAAATAAAGCAGTAGAGCAACAGCTCGACCAAGGACTCGAGTCGAGTGGAACAGAGTACCGAGCTCGATCGAGTTTAGGGTCGAGTTGAAAAAAAGCATAAAGGCAGCGACTTTAACAAGCTAATGCGAGAATTAGGGTCAAGACAGGGTTTTGCAATCAGAGGAAGCTATACTTAATCAATCTTGCTCTTAAAACTCCTTGTATCAAGGCTTCTCTTGATATTGGGCTTCTCAATGCCTAGCTAACCCTTTCCCAAGGTGAAAGCTATCAACCAAAATGATCTCAGAAACAGGGGGTTAGCCAGTGAGAATCAAACCTTGGAGGCCATAGGATCATTGCCCAAACTAATCCATCCAACCCCTTAGACCTCATTTCTAGAGCAAGAGATATTGGAGCTCTTAGTGGATCTTTTCCAGCGATTTCCATCACTTCCATGTGGAGAATCGCCTAAGGACATACAAGCCAGGGGTAGTGGTCATGTAGCCTTAAGATTATCCAAAAGAGAGAGATCTAGATTAAGACCATAAGCAAGAAGGATTAAGCATAAAACCTCTAATCTATCCCATCTCAAACCCTAATGGGTAACTACTCACTACACATGAATGTAAACACAAGCAAATGCAATAAAAGAGACATCATAAGAAAGAGGAGATGAAATAAACAACTTTTATTGAAATAAGCAAGTGCAAATACAAAAGAGATTATCCAGGATCTAGGATTCAAGAAGCAAGAGCTTCAAGAACACAAAGATGGGATTAGAGCTCTAAAAAGTAAAAGACAATAATTAAAAGAAACTAAAACAAAAGTAATCTAAAGCTTGGTGGTTTTTTCGTGGCTTTTAGCCTTTAAATACAAGAGGATTAGGTTTAGGGTCAAAGGAAAGTCAAGGGGGAAGCAACATTTTTCGGGTTTGACTTTGACTTCTCAGCTCGATCGAGTTGAAGCTTGGCCGGTCGAGTTGAGGAACTCGACCGGTTGGTCGAGTAGGTGGTCGAGCTGGTCTTCAAGATGGCTTCCTCCTTCTTCCTTTGCGTATCCAGTTGAGCTGCGTCCATGCCAAGTCCCTTCCATGCTCCTCACGTCCCATATGCTCCAGAATGCTCCAAAAGACCTATTTCAAAGGACCAAACATGCATATGTATGCAAATGCAACCTAAAACTACTATGAATGCATAAGAAGAGAAAAGGAACAAGATATGATGCTAATGGATGCTAAAACTATGCAAAAGATGCATAAAAGATGTACTAAAACTATGTAAAATGCAAGTACATCAAAAACCTTAGCCTCTCTTTGTGTTCTTGAGCTCTTGCTCTTGAACCTTAGATCTAGGCCTTATCTTTCTGTATTTGCACTTGCTTATCTCAATAAAAGTTCTTTAGTTTCTTTCCCTCTTTCGTTTAATTTCTCCTTTATTGCATTTGGTTATGCATTTCATCATGTGTAGTGAGTAGTTCTCTTTAGGGTTTAAGATGGGCTAGACTAGAGAAACTCTTATGCTTAATCTCTATTGCTTTATGTTCTTAACCTAGAAATCTCTCTCTCTTTGGAGGAGCCACTCTCAACTATCCAACCTATGACAAAGAGCTCTATGCCTTGGTCCGCGCCTTACAAACTTGGCAACACTATCTCTGGCCAAAGGAGTTTGTCATCCACACAGACCATGAATCTCTCAAACATCTCAAGGGCCAACAGAAGCTCAACAAGAGGCATGCCAGGTGGGTTGAATTCATTGAGACATTCCCATATGTCATCAAGTACAAAAAAGGTAAGGACAATGTTGTAGCCGACGCATTGTCCAGGAGGTACACTCTTCTCTCAACTCTTGATGCTAAACTCTTGGGCTTTGAACAGATAAAAGACTTGTATGCTTCTGATTCTGATTTTGCTGAGATTATAAGTCTTGTTCTAAGTTTGCTTTTGGCCGATATTACCAACAAGATGGGTTTCTCTTCTATGAGAACCGTCTCTGTGTGCCTAATTGTTCTTTGAGGGATTTGTTTGTCAGGGAAGCACATGGAGGAGGCTTGATGGGACACTTTGGTGTGGCCAAAACACTTCAAGTCATGCGTGATCACTTTCATTGGCCGCACATGATCAGAGATGTGGAGAGGATTTGTTCTAGATGTGCAACTTGTAAACAATCCAAATCTAAGGTTCAACCTCACGGTTTGTACACTCCTCTCCCTATTCCATCTCATCCCTGGACTGATATATCCATGGATTTTGTGCTTGGATTGCCTAGGACTAGAACTGGAAAAGATTCTATCTTTGTGATAGTTGATAGGTTCTCAAAAATGGCTCATTTTGTAGCATGTCATAAGACTGATGATGCATCTCATGTAGCTGCTCTGTTCTTTAAAGAGATTGTTAGATTGCATGGCATGCCGCGCACCATTGTTTCTGATCGTGATACAAAGTTCCTGAGTTATTTTTGGAAAACTTTGTGGTCTAAGTTGGGTACTAAGCTTTTGTTTTCTACTACTTGTCACCCTCAAACTGATGGCCAAACTGAAGTTGTTAATAGAACTCTTGGAACTTTGTTGCGCGCCTTGATTAAAAAGAATCTTAAAAGTTGGGATGAATGTTTGCCACATATTGAGTTTGCATATAACCATGCTGTGCATTCTGCTTCTAAGTTTTCTCCTTTTGAAATTGTTTATGGGTTTAAGCCCATCTCTCCTTTGGATTTGATGCCTTTGCCTTTGAGTGAAAGATTAAGCACAGATGGAAAGCACAAGGCAGAAACAGTCAGGAAGATCCATGAGCAGGCCAGAAGGAACATTGAGGCTAAAACCAAGCAGTATGCTCAACAAGCCAACAAGGGCCGAAAGGAAAGTGATCTTTGAAGTGGGAGACAAGGTTTGGATCCATCTGCGCAAAGAGAGATTTCCGGCCGAGCGCAAATCCAAACTTATGCCAAGGATAGATGGACCATTTGAGATCACCAGAAGAATCAACAACAACTCCTACAAATCGATCTTCAAGGTAAGTACAACATAAGTTCCAGTTTTAATGTTACTGATCTTTCTCCTTTTCTTGCAGATGAACCAGATTTGAGGACAAATCCTTTTCAAGAGGGAGGGGATGATATGATCATGGAGGAGGTTGCTAGGAACTTGGACCAGGAAGCAGCTGGAGAGCTTGTAGCTGAGGAGGAGCAGCTTGAACCTGAGGAAGCTTTGGAGCTTTGACCTATACCAACTGGTCCCAGTTACAAGGTCCCAAACTAAGTTGCTCAACCAAGACATTGGAAGAGTACTTAGCCGTTTGAGTCGGCATGATCAGAGCTTAAGCATTCCACTTGGTTTGTTTGAGGCCCAACACTTGGGATAAAGAGCAAGTGGTTCTTAGTGTGCTCTTTTTCCCTATCAAGGTTTTGTCCCTTTGGGTTTTCCTTGATAGGTTTTTAATGAGGCCTAAGACCCACTTCCAAATCACCTCTCTTATCCTTTGTGCTTGGGTCCGGCCCAAAACTCTTCTCCACTGCCAAATCTTGCCGCCCAGAAGAGTCTCCTATGTTCAAACTTGCATTTATGTTTTGTTTCATTTTCGAGATTGACTGGAGCTTGTTCCAATCTCTCTCTCTCTCTCTCTCTCTCTCTCTTCTCTCTCTCTCTCTCTCTCGTTTTCCTTTAAAACTCTGAACTCCTTCTTTGTTTCTGGTTATCAAACTTTTAATCTAAAACCTCTTTTGTTTGTTTACTCAAACTTCTTAGTGTGTAATATCTAAGATCCTTAGTGTTCTTAGGGTGAGTCATATCCTTAAGAATTCTATCTCTTGTTCTTCTTCTGGTGCGTCATATCCTGGAGAGTCAAGCCTTGTCCATCTCTTGGTGTGTAATATCCTTGAGATCAACAAGCCTGGTGTTGAGAGATCCTTCCACAGATCTCTTGTTATAGCCAATCGATCATCCCCTTTCAATCCATCAGATGCTTGTCAAAGAATGGGAAATATAAGCAAAAGAAACGAGATTCCACAAAACTTTATACTAGAAGTTGAAGTTTTTGATGTTTGAGGTATAGATTTCATGGGTCCTTTCCCAACCTCTTTTGGCGACCAGTACATCCTAGTTGCACTCGACTATGTCTCCAAATGGGTTGAAGATATTACTAGCCGTACTAATGATGCACATGTGGTCATCAAAATGTTTAAATCAATCATCTTCCCAAGGTTTGGAGTACCTCGAATTGTCATAAGTGATGGAGGGTCACACTTCGTCAACAGAATCTTTGCCAACCTTCTGAAAAAACATGGAGTAACTCACAAGGTCGCCTCTCCATACCATCCTCAAACAAGTGGGCAGGTCGAGATTTTAAATAGAGAACTCAAAATCATACTTCAGAAGACGACAGGAAAGACAAGGAAAGATTGGAATGCCAAATTGGATGATGCTCTATGGGCATACCGCACTGCCTTCAAAACACCACTTGGTACAACTCCTTTCCATCTTGTTTATGGTAAAGCTTGCCACCTTCCTGTGGAGCTAGAACACAAGGCCGCTTGGGCCATCAAGGAGTTGAACTTCAACCTAAAGACCGCGGGAGAAAGGAGGCTAATCCAGCTCAATGAGCTCGATGAAGTTCGCCACTTGGCATATGTAAACTCCAAGATCTACAAGGAGAAAACAAAAGATTTCCATGACCGGAAGATAATTCCAAAGAGCTTTGCCCCAAACGACCAAGTATTTCTGTTCAACTCAAGACTAAAGCTCTTTCTAGGGAAGCTTCGTTCAAGATGGTCTGGACCATTCAAAATTAAAGAAGTCAGACCCTATGGAGCAGTAGTGCTTTGGGATCCAATGAGAGGAGATTTCACAGTCAATGGACAAAGGTTAAAACCTTACCTCGCCTCCACCTCAATACCACAAGAGACTTCACTCGCTCTTGCTGACCCACCAGATCTTTAGAGACACCATACGGTCAAGCTACTGACCTCAAAAGAGCACTAAATGGGAGGCAACCTATTACCAAGGTCACTTTTACTTTTCTTTTTCAAGTTAGTTTTATTTTCTTTCTTTATCTCGTTTTGAAAGCTCAGAAACAAGGAATTCAACACCAAACAGATGCAGAGAACAGTTACATCCTCTTCTATATTCACAAACAACATTACTATCTTTTTTGTTCTACTCCCTTAATTGGATTTCCCTTTACCGAGACGGTGAAAGACAAGTCTGGGGGGATTACATATACTAATGCGTTTGTTCATTTTCTTATCCCATGATTGAATTATTGATTCTGAATTTTCCATGTCATTTTGTTTTATTGAGTCAAAACCTAGTCCGGAAATTATGAACTTGCTTTGAGATTTGACAGTGTTGTGCTACCAATCTATGACCCTAGAACAAACATCAGCTAAAGGCACAAGCCTAACAGAAGCTCCAACAGTGGATCGACATGCTAGCTCAGCGAAATTTCTAAGGTAACCAAGCAATCTAAAGTTAACCTCACCCTTAATCAATCTTAATAACTCTTGTCAAGGGGATTGGCATACATATTGAAAGTTCCTTGCTTGAATTTTAATGAGATATGTCTAATCTTAAGTGCAGTTCCTCTCTCTCTCCCATCCTGAAAATAAAAATTTGTATGAGAAAAAGCTTTTAAGCAAAAGGAAAACAAGTAAGCATGAGGAATGCATATGCATGTACCTTCATGTCTTATGGAATACCTTATTCAAACAAGGAACAAGCAAAATACTTATCATGTGTTGATAGAGGGGTCGATAGAAAAAATAAAATTACACCCTAGAAAAGTAGGGAAAAATCGAACCTTCAAAAGATCTAGATGTGAGAAAGAGAGAGGAAAAGAACTCAATGTACTTCAAAGACTGTCTTGGAGGAGATCAAGTAGGTAAGAACAAGTGCTTAATGATCAATATTCTCTTGATAAAGAACTCACGCTTTAAATTTATGCAAGAGGTTAGTTGAGTTACTTGTTGAGACTAGTTGAGTTGGTATTGTTCGCTAAACTTGCAGGGTGTATGTGAAGCTAACCTTATGTTGTCTATGTTCTTAGTGGAATACAGGAAAGGAACCCTTCACAACATTTTCAAAGGAGGCAAGGAAGTTTCCACGTTTTCAAACCTCTTTCACGGATTTAGATTTTCAAAGATCTAAGTCTGGGGGAGGTTATATACCTCTATTTTATATGCTTTTTATACTATTTTACTATGGTTTTCTAATGGTTTTTAGAAGGTTTTCTATCTAAAAATGTAGTTTTATTATATTTATAGTACTAAGAGTCTAAACAGGTGAAATGATGCATTTTGGAACAAAACCACAAGATTTGCACTTCATCCCGCTCCATACCGAAGTATCAACTTTGAGAAGGCCTGAAAAATAGTCTACTCAATGGATTTCATCATGACTGGTTCTCTGAGTGTCATGAGTGAGTTAACTCTCCAACTCAACTGGATTCGCATCATTTGGATGAGTAAAAACGGAGTTATAATCAATTTAGCGAAGACTGGTCCAGACGGCTTTAACCGCGCAGCAGCGGCAAAGACCGCGCGGAACATCACGTCCATACCGCCTAGTGCACGGCCAAGCGCACATACCAACCCGGGAAGCAACTGCCCGTGGTCGACCCATTCAGTCTCACGGCTATGTGCCGCGCACGACCACGGTACGTAAACAGGAAGGCATCGCCTTGCGTTCGTCCTGACTGCGCACCACCCGTATACCATGCACGATCTCACCGTCCGACCAGGAAGGCATCGTCCCGCGTCCGGCCAAAACATTTAACAAAATCCATCCGCCCGGCCGAACCCGACGACCGAACGTGAATTCTCTCGGCCACGATCGACCCGATCGTACCGATGGCCAATCATAACCCAATAGCCAGCCGAACGTCCCGACCGACCGTCCGAAGCCCGTTTTGAAGCCCGGTTCACAAGTTTTCACGGCCCGACTTGACCTAATGCCGCCTCTAAAGACCTAGCACTATATATACAACTTTTTAGCCTCTTGAGAGAGAGATAGCCGAATATTGTATCACGATTTACACTAGAGTTTTATTCTAGAGATTTTAAGGAGAAAATCTCTCCTCCTTACTTTAATTTGGAGAAGTATTCTAAACTTTTATCTATCTATGATGTTTACTTCATCTCTTTGTGTTATTGCCTTGACCATGTCTGAGTAATTCACTAGTTAGGTTGTGGGATTTATCAATGAGTTTATGGTTTGATAGGTTGTTAGAAATCGCTTAGGGTTTATCTTATTAAATCTTCGTATGCACTTGAATTCATTGCTGCTTTCTTTTCTCATCAACTAGCATCAGATCTTAGGTTTCATATACATTCCAAAAGCTTGCTATATAACCGGAACTAAGTGTTTGGTGAGCAACACTTTATAGACTGCGAAAGTTGATCTATGTGGGGTTGTGCACGATTAGGTCTTGAACGAATTAATGCTTGATTTAACTATCTAAGGACATACCAAAAGTTTAGCGATTAGATAAGTTAACAAAGGGATCGGAGCCACGACAGTGGGAAGATTCTACCTTCGTGATCTGAGTTCTAGATAGGGCGCAAAAACCCTAGTGAACCTTTTTATCATCTTGTTAACCTTGAATCTCTGCGAGTTTCCCATTGCCTAGCGTTTCGTGCATCTTGATTTCTTAAACCGTTTAATCTGCTTGCTTAGTTCTTTAGTCATTAAAACCAACAAAACACAAAAACATACTTCCTTTTCTAACTAAATTAGACTTGCAATACTCGTAGTGTACTTATCTGCTCCTTGTGTTCGATAACCGTTACTACTTATGATTTGTGCACTTGCAGAGTCAGGGATAGGGATAGGTAAAACCTGATCCCGCATCAATGGTTCAACCTCACCATCATCCTCGTCGTCTCAGCCACCGCAAAATAACCTTAACCAGATACCTCCAGAAAATCAGCCCAACATGGCCACACGTTCCAAAGCAGGTATCGCTAAACCCAATCAAAGATATCTCATGCTTGCTGCGGTCAGGGAAGCCCTAGGCCACGAAATAAAAGAGATCATCCGCTGAGTTTTGGTCTTTTGTCATTTTGTGGAGGCTGAGTTCGTGAGAGAGGAGAAGGGAGGCGATTTGACGGATTGGGTGGTGTTCTTCATCGATCTGTGGTGTTTTGTGGCTGTTCTTCCTTGCTTCTTCTCTTTTCCTCTGTTTTCAATCCGATTTGAGGTGAGTGCATGACTGTAGGTCCGCAATTGCTAGATTTGGTTTGATTGGTTGATTGTTCTTGAGTTGTTCATGTTGATTATGTGTTATCTAGTGTTGTTTGGGTGTAATTCGTGTGGATTTGGTGTTTTCTGTGATTTTCGTGCTGTTTTGTTGAAGGAAGAATCGGTCTCTGGAACTAGTGTTGGTCGACACAAGTGGCTGGTGTCGACCGACACCAAGCGGGTGCGCTCGACACTGACCGGTTCAGTCCGGTTCAATTGAAATTAAAATTGGTTTAAATTGATTTAATTTAATTGGTTAAATCTGGTTATATGGTTATTTGGTTAAATTCGTATTTAATTAATTAATGTGTATTTTAATTAAATGGCTTAATATAATTATTTTAATTATTTTAAAATATGGAAAATTATTATTTTATTATGAGAATTATTTAATAATTGAGAAATGAAGTTTTAATTATTAAAAACCATTTAATAATTGGAAAATGGAATTTAATAATTATTGGAGTTTATAATAATTATTTAAATGTCTAGTAAATTGCCTAAATGGCCTGTAGGCAGAGTGATTGCTGATAAGTAGGATTTTTCGTATCAACTACCCTCAATCCATACTACTCATGTCATTGTAGTGGTTAAGGTGTCAATCCAAGTGGAATTTCAAACAATCAAGATAAAGAAATGACAAAGATCAAGTTATGATGAAAAGATTGGGTTTTTGGTTGTAAAGATCTATGCTTTAAGCTAACAAGATGATAAAAGGTTTAAACTTTAACAATATAAGAAGAAAGGAGGCGTCTTGGGTGAGATTAAGTTGGGGTTGACTGAGCTCAAACTCGCTCTACTCAAACCGCCCAAGACTCAAGCCTTGCGCTTAGACCTTTGGTAAATTCGCCACTCTCGTGGTCAGATCGCTTTGTAAACTCGAATCTCAAAGCTAGCTCTCGCTAGTGAGCTTAAAGCTACAAGCTTTACAAGATCTAGTCTAATATAGCACAAGAAACATCCCAACAACCAATCTCTTAGGTTGGGAACGTTTCCCTCTTTAGCTAGTTCTTTTAGGCAATAACGCGAACACCTTCTAGGTGGTTCTTGCAAAGATTCACGACTTTAAGTGATCAAGAAGAAGCCGCAATATTTCACTCTAGCTAAAGAAAGACTGGTCAAGGGAGATTAAGGATGAGGTCAACAGGAAGCTAAAGCTCCAACCTTTCCTTATCTCACCCTCGAAACCTCTAAGAAACTACTCGCTACTCATACCCGAACAAAAAGCAAAGAGGTAAAGAAAGCTAGAAATCATCATTAAGACAAGATTAGCAAACTAAGTACTTCTTAAACTTAAAATATTCAAAGTAAAAGCTTACAAAAGATCTCCAAGAACAAACAGTTTTTCTTGAGCAACTTCCTCAAGCACTATGTTTCCTTTTGCTCAATGCTCTGTTCCGTCTAGCTTGTTTTGCCATCCAATTACTCCGATCTCCTTCTGGTCCATCTCCGATCATCAACTCCGGTCTGCTCCTTCGCCATAAGCTCCAAATACCTGATAAATGCACCCCAAATGCAATGGAAATGCAAAATGCTAACCTAAAAGCTAAATGATCCTAAGTAGACTAAATCAACACTAAGAGCATCTCCAACCCAGCCCCATATTTCAACTTTATTGCTATTTTAGAGTCAATTTTGCTCCAACTCAATCCCATTCTCAATCTCAAAATGGCAAAATGCCATATTTTTTTCCCAAATTGAGGTTGATCCCATTTTCATTTCCATTTTGGAGTTGAAGTTTTTAAATTATATAGCAGTCCTTGAAGTTTTAAATTATTTCAGTTTACATATAAGTAATTATTTTGAAGTTTATTTTTACCCTAAAAATACAAATAACACATATTTAAAAGGAAATTTAATTATTTAAACTAATAATAAATTTAAAAGGAAATGAAAAGTTTCATAATTAATTTAAATAATTATAATAAATTGTGAAAATTTTGAAGAAAACAAAATTATGGGGCAATTTGTAATATATATAAATATACTATATAAATTTAGTAATTAATAAAAAGTTTTGAAGTAAAAAATGAGGCAATACATTGGAGCAAAACCCAACTCCATTTTGAGATTTCTTCATTTTGGAGTCAAATATGAGGCAATACATTGGAGATGCACTAAATGTCATGAAATGAGACTCAATTGTACACAGAACCATGCAGAATACGAGGCTAAATGTATGCAAATGTTGAGTATATCAACACCCCCACACTTAGTCTTTGCTTGCCCTCAAGCAAACATCAACCAAATGTAATAGTGTTCATCTGAGCAATAGAGTCAAGTGAAAGACGAGAAGAGAAATCAATTCAACAACCTAGTTCCAAGGTCTAAAGCGCAAAGGATGTTCTCTACTTTAAAAATCTTAGCCGCACCTTCATAATCACAATCAATGACAACTAGTTCAACCTAAACACGCCTTCAAATCCTCTACTCCTTTTAACATTCATTAGAAGCATAAACGGTGAATCAAAACACATGCAAGTCAAGTTAACTCGTTTGGCCGATAGAAAGAGAGAGAGCAATTCAAACAATGCAAGCTCAGGTCAAATGACAAAGGGAAGGGTTCTCTCAAGATGAAGTGAAATAGCTTCGGCATAATGCTAAAGGCGAGAACCAATTGGGAAGTACAAGGACAAATGATCATCTACCCGAAACCCCAAGTACCTTTTAAGAATTCGCAAACCCGAAACTTCCTATTTCTACCCTTTTCCCTTTGGGTTTTTATTTTCCTTTCCTTTTTCTGAGAGCTTTTGGAAACTTTAGCAAATTTTTCTAAGGCTTTTTGATAGATAAACCTGAGAGACTTGGTCTAAACTCTTGCCCTAACCCATCTTTCTCTTTTTGATTTTCTTTTCTTTTCTTTTTTACTTTTTGTTTTCCGATGGGGGCTATCTTAAACACACAGACCAAGCTCTAAACAATCCTTAGCGAAAACTTTTCTTTTTGCTCACAAACTCTTTCTTTCTTTTCTTTTTCTTAGAATCCCAACCCGAGACATTCCCAAACCCAAATCCTAACCTAGTCTGGCCCAAAAAGCGTGGACCAGAATCTAAATGATCACTCGTCCTTGTCGGCTCAAGTCCTAACACCTTATGCTAAGCTTTTCAAAGAGGCCTCACAACACACAAGAACAACATTTTGGCTTGAAAGGAAGGGTTAGTTAAGGGCAGGGAGTTCTACTTGAATCAATCAAAGAGGGATGAACAATAATGCAAAGATGATTCAAGTATGTATAGTCCACGAGTTAAACTTAACAAGCATGAGCATGATAATTGATGTTCAGGTTCAGGTTTCTCTTAAGCAAGGAGTAGATTCAAATCACAGCAATGCATTCGGTTTTACTAAGATAGCCATGATGCTTTTAGATGATGCGGTTCTACCTTAACTTCAAGAACTATCAAATGCGCCAAACAACTTAGAACTAGGACACTGAAGCAATTCCACAACTCAATCAATCAGCTCAACAAACATTGCTCAAATGCAAAATGAAATGATCCTAACTACATGCTTTGTTTTGGATTGTTTTTTTTATATATGCATGAATGAAAAACGAAAATTCTACATGATTTTCTAGAGATGCAAATGCATGAGACTCAAGGGTTATGCAAAATATAAAATAAGAACATAAAGCACTTGGTCAAATACCATTGACCCTCTCCCCCACAGTTAGTTCACATGGTCCCTTGTGTGATAAAAAGGCAGAAGAGAGAATCAAAGCAAAAAATAAGTGAAAAATAAGAAAACAATGCATGCTATTTACAGATTGGGGGTCATACCATTTAGAAAGTTCCTGAGGAGGATGATGTGGAAACATCCTTTGTGGCTGAGGGAGGTGGCTTTGAGGCCTTCCTCTTTCTTCCTGAAGTTTCTGCTGTTTGGAATTTGGAGGTGCCCTAATCATCTTGTTCGGAATCGGCGACAATGTTGTCGTCATCGATGGAGTAGAGGTGTATCGGAGGAGTGTTGATGGAGTCATGGCTTGAAGACTTGCTCTTGCTCTTCGTGAGCTGCTTGATGCGCTTCCCCATCTTCTTCACGGTCTTGAGGAGGGACTTGATCGCCTTGTCCTGGAATTGGTTCCAGGCCTTGAGCGTGTTGATGCTCTCAAGCGCGGTGCTAGCCGCGGATTTCCTCCCTTTTATCTCGTGATTCTTGAAGTGAAAGCCTCATGTTTTGTAGTCCATGAGGGTCTCTTCGTCTCCTGAGCTCTCGTCCATGTCAGCTGCCCATGGGTAGTCGTACTCTTCCTCCTCTTGGCCTTGTTCGAGAATGGTCTCGATAGGAGGCTCAAAGTCTATGTTCTCCCTAACTGTGATGTAGGTCAAGGGTGGGTTTGGCAGGAAGAAACTCGCTAGTCCGAAGTTAAACTGCCTGTAGGCGAACTGATAGTTGTGGCGTCCGCTGATAGATTGACCTCGGAGATAGGTGGTCTTGCGGAGGTACTGGATGTTCATCGACAGAGGGTCGACCGGCTTCTCAAGCGTGATCCCAGAGTGTATAAGGATCGGCGTTATGAGCCCTCCACAGCTCAGCTGACCGCTACTTGCCTGGTGCACTCTGTTGAGAGAGAGAGCATACTCTCTGTAGCTGAGGAAACTCTTGAGGAGGTAGGTTGCTACGCTGTTCCCTGATCTGTCCCCCACCATCTCTGTTCCATCAGGCAGCGTGTGAATGACCTTCTTCATTCCCTCGTTGAGAAAGAAGAGCTCCTTCTCATTGACACCAGTCACATCGCGCCTTGCATAGATGGTGTGAGCGAGGGCCTTGTGGACGTATCTGAGCGTGGGGTTCCTGATGTGCGTGCTCTTGGCAGTGCTGGACATGTACTCGCTGATGCGGCATCTATGGGATGAGTACAAGTAATAATTCCCTAAGACAACTAGTGTTGCAAGTGCACAACATATAATTGTAGTATTTAGGGGTCGAACCACAAGGGATTGGATTTCACACATTACATAATCATAGAGTTTAAATGACTAAGCTAAATCAAAAGATGCAAGGGTTTGTGTTTGTTAGAACACGCAAAAGAAATAACAATGCAATTCTATACAAGCAACATTATTGAACTATTGAAAACTCTTTTGAAAACATGAGCCAAGTCGATTGAAAAGTTTGTTAAAATCCGATTCTTTTGAACTCAAAACACTAAGGAAGGATTATTCCACTTTCGTGGTTCCAATCCCCTATGTCTCTTAAACCAATGGGCTCAGCTTTCGTTGGTCATTGTAGAGTGAGACATGCATTACATCCAAGTAATGATTGTTCACAAAACTCTTTAGGTCTACTTTCGTAGCCTAAAACGATTTGCCCATCAAATACTATATCCGGAGATATAACAAGCTTTTGGAGAGTATATCAACCTAAAATCAAGTCACTAGTTAGCTACTCTAGCAACAGGCATTAAGCATAAATAAAGATGGAGAACCATAGGGTTTCCCCTTTTAACAATCGATTTTCGATGGCCATTATATCACGTCCTCATTGGAAGGATCCATAATTCAACAATGAGTCTTAGATAGTAGATGAAGTCTCATGAATCCTTAGAGAGAGAGGCGGCGGAATATGGACTAAACCACGCCTCACCCTTAGGGAGAAATCTCTACTTCTAGACTATATAAATTGAAACATGCAAGCTATATACAAATGCAAAAGAAGAAAAGAAAGAAGAAGGAGACCACCTAAGTGGCTCCGAACTTTATTGAATAAGTGTTTCTTGTTATGCGGCTGGTGATTCTTATTACAAGAGGCTAAAAGCAAGTATATATAGGTAGAGAGCGGGTCTAGGTCGGCAAAGTTGAGCGCGCGCAGAAGAGGAAAGTTTCCATTTCTCTTTAGCCGCTTGAGCTTGCTCTCCAAGTTCTTGAATGGGCCGCGTTCAGGCCAATGGAAGCTTCTGGATTGAGTTATGCTAGTGTCAAGATGAGCCAAGGCCTTGGGCGCGGTATCTCGGGCCTCTTGATCCATCAAAGTCTCCATGGGCTCTACTTAGGCGCTCGTCGGACATGTCTTGGTAGAAAATAAGTTCCGGTCCAACGAGTGATCCAAATGACCTCTTTCCACTTCGCCGCGGGTCATGACTCAAATATCTATCTTTCCATATAAGAATCATGACTTTTGGACGTCGGGAAGGCATGAATATGCGGTCGTACTTCGGATGCTCCGGTTTGGTCTTTAGCGAGAAATGTATTTTGGTGCTCTAGACTTGGGAACTTGGTGATTTGACTCTTTTTGCTCCATTTTGACTCTTCTTTGCTATTTTGACCTGAATGATGCTCAAAACCAGAATATACAAGAAAACTACCTCTTGGGCTTAAAAACCACATTATTTGTATTGAAAACATAGTGAAAACCTTGTAAAAACATGAAAGATATGGATATATCAACTCCCCCAGACTTAGCCTTTTGCTTGTCCCCAAGCAAACTAAGAGAGGAAGAGAGGTTTGAAAACGCAAGAACTCTCAAATCATTAGGAAATCCGGGTTGGCTTGGTTTTAGTAATCCACATGAAAGTAGTAAGGCAAATATTTGAATTAAGAACAAGAGTACATACCATGAGTTTTGCGATTTTTCCAAGGCGGCCCACCTCTCTTTGGACAATCCAATTCACCCTCCTTGACTCCTTTCATTTCTAAAGGTGTGGTCTCAACTAGGGAGTATCGATCAGCCGGCTTTAGACTCTTACTCATCCCCTTGTTTTGGCACTTGTCTTTTTACTCCATGTTTCTCCTCTCTCTCTTCTCACTTCTTTGAGTTGATTCATCCCTTTTTTAGGGTAGCGAAGTATTTTTTTATTCAACTCCTTCTCTTTATTATAGAGGTTTTGCTTGGACCTTCCACAGACGCGAGTATTGATGGTGTTTGCCACCGAATCCCCGGTTGCTTGGATTCATAGGCCTTCCATAGACGCGAGTATTGATGGTGTTTGCCACCGAATCCCCGGTTACTTGGACCTTACGCTTTTTCTTTAAATTTGAAGGGGAGAGAGAGGGAAGCACGAACTCACTAAGACTTTTTCATTTGATGGAGAGGATGAGGAATCATGCCATTTGTATGCCAAGCCCCTAGCTGAGAAGATTAAGTTCATTAAGGGCGGAGTCAAGAGTGGATCCTTCTCAAGTCCTTGGAGGTGTGGGCGTTTTTGGTAGATCGATCAACTCATAGTGTCCCTGTGGTAAGATGTATTGCCAAGACTGCTTCAATGGTCACTTAAACGTTAGCACAACAATGGTTAGATCCAAGATAAGGTCATAATCCTTTGACAAAATTTTGACTCAATAAAACGACTCAATGAAATTCAAAAAGAACAAACTTGTTAGTAATCCCCCCAGACTTAACTTGCACCGTCTCGGTGTAAGAAAAATCCAATTAAGAGAGGTAATGATAAATATGAATGGAAAAGTTAGAGTTTGTAGAAAATTGTACCCAAATTTTTGGCCTTTGATGTGAAGATCGGTTGTGCGCTTTAGTTGCTTCCAGGAATGAACTGACTGGTGCAAACATCATAGCTGTTGGATTTGGTTGGATGAATGTGACAATTCTCCCTTGGTTTTCTGTTTTTCGCCTTTTTGGCCGAGACTGGTCCGTTTTGGTCGACCGGATGGTGATGGTATGGACTACAGCTCGAACCGTGAAGATTTCCTCGACCTATCTTGAAATTTCGTCGACCAATATTGTATAATATGGCGACTGGTGAAGTTTGGGGTCGTTTGAACGAGTGGTTTGAGATCTCCTTTGAAAAATTTTCAAATTGGCTCCGGGAACGTCTTCCTTCGGCTTCTCCAATTCTGCTCGTTCCAATCCGGATTTTCTTCTTTAGATGCGATGTGGATGCTTGATGGAGGTGATTTGTGTTTGTCGACGAAACCCTCAAGCACGGCATCGAAATGGCTATCTCTCCGCCTATTGAGAACATGGTCGTGGTGTGAATGCAACACTGGTCTAGGTGGTTGATGATAAACCGGAGGTCGGTTTTGATGATGATGGTAATGATGCTCGTCTCGGCTAGGTCCTTCAAACGTCGGATGAGCGCGGTTGGGAGGGAACGGATGTGGCACGATGCTTACGGCTGGGTCTTGGTAACTCCGGCCGTGGAGATCGTGTGGGATCAGTGTCCGGTTCCCAAAGTGGATGTTGGTGTTGTGATTCATCTCCAAGTACCTATAAACACAAGATTTAAAAGAAAAAGTTAGTATTCGAAAATACCAAGATCTAGACTTAGTTTTAAACAAGACTATGCAAGTGTTTATGATGCAATCCCCGGCAACGGCGCCAAAAACTTGATGCGGCATCTATGGGATGAGTACAAGTAATAATTCCCTAAGACAACTAGTGTTGCAAGTGCACAACATATAATTGTAGTATTTAGGGGTCGAACCACAAGGGATTGGATTTCACACATTACATAATCATAGAGTTTAAATGACTAAGCTAAATCAAAAGATGCAAGGGTTTGTGTTTGTTTAGAACACGCAAAAGAAAATAACAATGCAATTCTATACAAGCAACATTATTGAACTATTGAAAACTCTTTTGAAAACATGAGCCAAGTCGATTGAAAAGTTTGTTAAAATCCGATTCTTTTGAACTCAAAACACTAAGGAAGGATTATTCCACTTTCGTGGTTCCAATCCCCTATGTCTCTTAAACCAATGGGCTCAGCTTTCGTTGGTCATTGTAGAGTGAGACATGCATTACATCCAAGTAATGATTGTTCACAAAACTCTTTAGGTCTACTTTCGTAGCCTAAAACGATTTGCCCATCAAATATATCCGGAGATATAACAAGCTTTTGGAGAGTATATCAACCTAAAATCAAGTCACTAGTTAGCTACTCTAGCAACAGGCATTAAGCATAAATAAAGATGGAGAACCATAGGGTTTCCCCTTTTAACAATCGATTTTCGATGGCCATTATATCACGTCCTCATTGGAAGGATCCATAATTCAACAATGAGTCTTAGATAGTAGATGAAGTCTCATGAATCCTTAGAGAGAGAGGCGGCGGAATATGGACTAAACCACGCCTCACCCTTAGGGAGAAATCTCTACTTCTAGACTATATAAATTGAAACATGCAAGCTATATACAAATGCAAAAGAAGAAAAGAAAGAAGAAGGAGACCACCTAAGTGGCTCCGAACTTTATTGAATAAGTGTTTCTTGTTATGCGGCTGGTGATTCTTATTACAAGAGGCTAAAAGCAAGTATATATAGGTAGAGAGCGGGTCTAGGTCGGCAAAGTTGAGCGCGCGCAGAAGAGGAAAGTTTCCATTTCTCTTTAGCCGCTTGAGCTTGCTCTCCAAGTTCTTGAATGGGCCGCGTTCAGGCCAATGGAAGCTTCTGGATTGAGTTATGCTAGTGTCAAGATGAGCCAAGGCCTTGGGCGCGGTATCTCGGGCCTCTTGATCCATCAAAGTCTCCATGGGCTCTACTTAGGCGCTCGTCGGACATGTCTTGGTAGAAAATAAGTTCCGGTCCAACGAGTGATCCAAATGACCTCTTTCCACTTCGCCGCGGGTCACGACTCAAATATCTATCTTTCCATATAAGAATCATGACTTTTGGACGTCGGGAAGGCATGAATATGCGGTCGTACTTCGGATGCTCCGGTTTGGTCTTTAGCGAGAAATGTAGATTTTGGTGCTCTAGACTTGGGAACTTGGTGATTTGACTCTTTTTGCTCCATTTTGGACTCTTCTTTGCTATTTTGACCTGAATGATGCTCAAAACCAGAATATACAAGAAAACTACCTCTTGGGCTTAAAAACCACATTATTTGTATTAAAAACATAGTGAAAACCTTGATAAAAACATGAAAGATATGGATATATCACTCGCCAACACCAATCATCGTCCAGAAGGCTTGAAGCTCCGCGGGTGGCGTTCCCAGCTCTGTCTCTCGTCCCTCCTTGTGGTCAAAGTGAAACACATCCTCCAGCTCTTTGAAACTCATCCAGTACTTCCTCTTGTTGATCCGGAAGTAGAATCTTCCACTTCCGTTGCCCTCAGGGACGATTTCGTCGGGCTCATAGAAGTTGACTCGGAGAGTGGAGAGGAACTCGATGGTTTCCTTCTTGTATGTAGGTTGAGGATTCATCATCAGCCTCGTAAGCTGCTGATGTACTTGCATTTTGCATAGTTTTAGTACATCTTTTATGCATCTTTTGCATAGTTTTAGCATCCATTAGCATCATATCTTGTTCCTTTTCTCTTCTTATGCATTCATAGTAGTTTTAGGTTGCATTTGCATACATATGCATGTTTGGTCCTTTGAAATAGGTCTTTTGGAGCATTCTGGAGCATATGGGACGTGAGGAGCATGGAAGGACTTGGGCATGGACGCAGCTCAACTGGATACGCAAAGGAAGAAGGAGGAAGCCATCTTGAAGACCAGCTCGACCATCTACTCGACCAACCGGTCGAGTTCCTCAACTCGACCGGCCAAGCTTCAACTCGATCGAGCTGAGAAGTCAAAGTCAAACCCGAAAAATGTTGCTTCCCCCTTGACTTTCCTTTGACCCTAAACCTAATCCTCTTGTATTTAAAGGCTAAAAGCCACGAAAAAACCACCAAGCTTTAGATTACTTTTGTTTTAGTTTCTTTTAATTTATTGTCTTTTACTTTTTAGAGCTCTAATCCCATCTTTGTGTTCTTGAAGCTCTTGCTTCTTGAATCCTAGATCCTGGATAATCTCTTTGTATTTGCACTTGCTTATTTCAATAAAAGTTGTTTATTTATCTCCTCTTTCTTATGATGTCTCTTTTATTGCATTTGCTTGTGTTTACATTCATGTGTAGTGAGTAGTTACCCATTAGGGTTTGAGATGGGATAGATTAGGGTTTTATGCTTAATCCTTCTTGCTTATGGTCTTAATCTAGATCTCTCTCTTTTGGAAATCTTAAGGCTACATGACCACTACCCCTGGCTTGTATGTCCTTAGGCGATTCTCCACATGGAAGTGATGGAAATCGCTGGAAAAGGTCCACTAAGAGCTCCAATACTCTTGCTCTCGAAATGGAGGTCATAGGGGTTGGATGGATTAGTTTGGGCAATGATCCTATGGCCTCCAAGGCTTGATTCTCACTGGCTAACCCCCTGTTTCTGAGATCATTCCTTGGTTGATAGCTTTCACCTTGGGAAAGGGTTAGCTAGGCATTGAGAAGCCAATATCAAGAGAACCTTGATACAAGTTTTAAGAGCAAGATTGATTAAGTATAGCTTCCTCTGATTGCAAAACCCTGTCTTGAACCCTAATTCTCGCTTAGCTTGTTAAAGTCGCTGCCTTTAGCTTTTTCTTCAACTCGACCCTAAACTCGATCGAGCTCGGTACTCTGTTCCCACTCGACTCGAGTCCTTGGTCGAGCTGTTGCTCTACTGCTTTATTTACTTATGCATTTCATTTCTTTTCATTTAGGTTGTTAGTGTTACCCCAATCATTTACTGCTTGCTTGACTTCCTTGTTTTTCATATTCTCATAGAGTGACAATTTCCCATTTTGGATTGATATAACTACTATATGATGGTTAAAGGGAATTGTTGACTGTGTTTGTGTTTGCATCTTACCACCTCATCATATATACCACTGTTGCATTCCACCACATCTCATTTCATATCTTTCACACCACACACAAATCCTATCATCAATTTGGCGCCGTTGCCGATTTGGGAATATTTTGTTGCATTTGAGTTTCAAATACACTTGGACGATCAAGCTATACCACCCCTGTTCTATTGTACTGCTGGGTTTTTGTCTCTTTTTGCAGGTGTATGCGAACTCGATCGAGTCGGTCTACAGAAGACTTGGTCGAGCTAGACTTACAACGGGTAGAAAGAGGGTTCAGAGGTCACAGAGGGTACAAGAGGAACCTGAGGTGCTTGTTGCTGATACAATGGATGTACCAGAGGGGAATGGAAACCCTTTGGGCAATGGACTCGGTCGAGCTAGGCAAACTCGACCGATTGGTCAAGGAGATGCTCCAAACCGCCACCAACAGAGACAAGGGATTGTTCCACCACCAGTGCAGAACCACAACTTTGAGATCAAGCTGGGAATGATCAACCTTGTCAGAACAAGATGTTCCATGGATTGCCAAGTGAAGACCCCATTGACCACCTTGATGAGTTTGATAGGCTTTGTGATTTGACAAAGATCAATGGTGTCTCTGAAGATGCCATCAAGCTGAGACTCTTTCCTATGTCTCTAGCTGACAAAGCTCACCAATGGGAGAAGAGCTTGCCCCATGGCACAATCACCACTTGGGATGAATGCAAGAAGGCCTTTCTTGCTAAGTTTTTCTCCACCGGTCGCACAGCCAAGCTTAGAGGAGAGATATCCAGCTTCATCCAGCGAAACAATGAGACATTCGCAGAGGCTTGGGAGAGGTTCAAAGGCTACACAAGTCAGTGCCCACACCATGGATTCAACAATGAATCACTACTCTCCACTCTTTATAGAGGATGCTTGCCTAGGTATAGGGAGATGCTAGACACAGCTAGCAATGGGAACTTCCTCAACCAGGATGTAGATGATGGCTGGCAACTTGTGGAGAACATAGCTAACTCAAATGGAAGCTATGGAGAAGAGTATGATCGCACCAACCGGAGCTCGACCCACCACTCGATCGAGTCAGACGAAAAGTTGAGAAAAGATGTTAAGGCATTGAATGAGAAGTTGGATAAGCTGATCCTAGCTCAGTCCACAATGAAGAAAGTCAACTTTGTGTCTGCTGAGGAGATGGAACCAGTCCAAGAAGGGGAGGATACACAATTTGCTGAGGTGTGCTACATGAGCAATGGGCAAGGAGGTTACAACAAAGGATACTATAATTACAAGTCCAACCCTGCCATGTCATACCGCAACACTGATGTTGCTAACCCTCAGGACCAAGTCTATCCTCAACAACAAGCAGCTCGATCGAGTCAAGCCACAACATGGGTATGGTCAAAAGAACAATTACCAAGGACCCAAGGCACTTTCCCTGGACAACAAATGAATATCCCACCAGGCTTTCCCCACCAACCACCCCAGCCTGCACCTACAAGAGAATGAGCTCAAGGCAATGCTAAAGCAACTACTTCAAGGGCAAGCTGATGGGGTAGTGGACACAAGCAAGAAGCTAGCTGAAATAAACTCCAAGATCGAGAACCTCAACACAAGGGTTTACTCTCTGGAGAATCATGCTTCTTCTGTTGCTGCTGCTACAAAGCAAGGACAACTACCTGGTAAAGCTATTCAGAACCCCAAGGAACAGTGCAAGGTCATCTTCACTCAAGAAGGACTTGTTGAAGAAGAGGATCAAGAAAGGGTCATTGAAGATTTTTGTTTACTGCTGAATGATGAAGAGATTGTTGCTGCTGAGGCTCCTGGAGTCCAGATTGATCAACCAGAAGTGCAGCACCTACTGTGGCCATTCACACTTCACCAGTTGAGCTCGCACACAAGCTCGATCGGCAGCTCGATCGAGTCCAACTCTAGCTCGATCGAGTCCGACCTCTTCTGTCCAAACCTGTTTTGCTTGATCCTTACCAACCGGTTGCCCTTCCTCGTCTCGCCTACTTAGTCAAGGTCACAAGGAAGTGATTCACAAGTTCAGAAGAGATCTCAGTGGGATTGGAATTGAGTTGCCTCTATGGATAGCATGAGTGAGGCATTTGATCAAATGCAAATGGTCAAGGATGTTCTAGCCAACAGTGATAAAGTTTCAGAGGTCCTACAAGAGTCTACTCATCAGTTCAACCTGCTTACTTCACCCACCTTCCTACCAAAGGTCAAGGATCAAGGGAAATTCACTCTCCCTTGCACACTTGGGCATCTTGAGCTTGACAATGCCTTAGTGGATTCTGGAGCAAGCATCAATCTGATCTCTCTCTCCATGGCAGAGAAGCTAGGCATTGCTGGAGCCTTGCAGCGCCCTACTACTTCAATCATGTTTGGAGATGCAACTTCTAAGTCTCCTCTTGGAGTGTTCAAGAACTATCACTTGAAAATTGGAGAATGCATCATCCAAACTGATCTCACTGTGATGGAAATGGAAGAAGAGAAGGATTTACCTCTGTTATTGGGAACCCCTTTCCTTAGTACAGTTGGCGCTTCAATAGACTTTCACAAGCAAGAAGTGATCCTTCACAAGGTGAATAGTTTGGTGTCATATCGCTTGCAGCCTAGAGGTTCAGACTTTTGTGCCACAATTGACAGTACCAACTCTCAGTTCTAAGAGTCATGGAGCTACAAAGGTTGTGAAGGAAAGGGTTGACAAGGAACCAAGAGTTGGGAAGGATAAGGATGAGAGAGGACCAAGGATTGAGAAGCCACGTCTTGAGAGGGCTAGAGTTGAGAAACCACGATCTGATAGGCCACGTTCGATTTGTCATTGTTCATCATCTTGTTTTGCTTTAAGTTCGAGCCACTGTGATTCTTCCATCACTCAATCAAGGTATGAACCCTAAAACCCTTGAATCCTTCATCTCGATTCCTCTCCATTACTTGTTTCCTCTTTGATTTTTGTTGCATGTATCCCTTGTGAACTTGTTCTTGAATCATTGCTTACTTCATTGCCTCCCATGTTTATAGTCTTGTGAATTTGCTTCACCTCACCTCTGTTTTGACTTTTAAATTGTTGCATGTCTTGAATCCTTTGAATTTGAGTTTGGTATTGGTTAAGATGCTTTGGTTTTCACTAGAACCGATTATTGTCCCAAGTTCTTGATGTCCTTGGTTCGATTTGATTATTAAGCATCCTTTCCAGCTCTTATGTTTGATTTAGGTTCGGTTCTACTCTGTTTTCACCTAGATCGATCGAGTTTGTCACTCGAGTTTTTTGACTCGATCGACCTGAGTGTCGAGTTGGCCGAACCGACGATTACAACTCTAATTCCTTGAGTTTTTGATGCATTTCAGGAACCCAACTTCAAGCAGCAACTAGTTTAAGATGTTGAGAGGTGAAGGAAGCAAGGCAGCGTTCACAAAGAAGGAGGTAACAAGAGGAGCAAGGAGAATGCTTAAGACACTAACCAAGGAAGATGATGATGCGGGATCAGGTTTTTCCTATTCCTATCCCTGATTCTGCAAGTGCACAGGCCAGATGTAGTAACGGGTTATCGAACACAAGGACCAGATAAGTTTACACTATGAGTTTATGAGATTCGAATCAAGCTAAGACTCAAGTATGGAGGTTTGTTGTTGTCACGGTTTCAAAGCAAAACAAAGTAAATAAGGTGAAAGCAATAGAAGAAAGCATTGGGCATTAGAGGATTCGCAAGGTTTCATAGATTGGATCAAGCAAATAGATAGGGAAATCAATAGTTTGTTCTAGAACTCGAATCAATAAGTATAATTGACCTACTCCCGCAGTGCCAATTACTATGTCTAAGAACCTAAATCACACAACTTCCGCAGGTAATCAAGAGGTTAAGCATGTAAGAACAGTCCAAATTCGATAGATCTACTTCCGTAGGTCTAGTTCACAAAGCCTAGCAATTCTACTTCCGTAGGTTACTATGCCTTGCTCATCTAAGTTGATTCAAGAGATTTATCAAGCGGTCAGAATGTAAATCTACCTAAGAGCATTAGCTTAGAACGGTCAATCAAGCTACAAGCAATAAACACAAACTTAGATGAAGAACACTAATGATAAAACCCTAATCTAGCAACCTAACAATCAATCCATGAAAACCTATTGAAAACTCTTAAACCCAACAAGGAGATTACTCAAACATAGTAACAGAGATCAAGCCGAGCGAAGCCAATTCCCTTCCTGTCCGGCCGAGTGCGTTCGGCCGGCTGTGGACCAGTCTTCAGTACAAACGTGATATCTCCTAAACGGCTTATCCAAATTGCATACTTCCAACGGCATTGGAACACTAACTCATCTGGCTATCTTGGTGTTGAGTTTCATTGAAATCCATTGAGTTTAAGGGTCCAAGCCTGCTGCTCGTCTGATGTACTGATGCAGTCCGATAAAGCTCCTCGGTATATGTCTCAGGGAAATAGAGATATCTCCCAATCTACTCGGTCAAATTGATTGATTCCAGTTGCATTGCAAAGCTAACTCACGTATGCATCACGTCGAACTGGATTTGATGAAGTCCATTGAGTAGAATGTTTTTAAGGCCCTTCTTAAGTTGATGCTACGTCTTGGAGTGGTCTTGAAGTCCAAATCCTGTGTTTTGCTCCAAAATGCATCTTTTTACCTGTTTAGACTCTAAGTACTATAAATACATAAAAACTACCTTTTTAGATCAGAAAGCCATTAAAAACCTTATGAAAAGCATAGTAAAACCATATAAAAAGCATGTAAAATAGAGGTATATCAACTCCCCCAGACTTAGATCTTTGCTTGTCCCCAAGCAAATCGAATCCAAACTAGTGAAGAGGTTTTGAAAACATGGAAACTCACTTATCCTTTAGAACTTGTATCTCCATTGCTCTGCTTTCATTTGGAGCAAAACCAACTTTGAAACTAGCTTTCCCGTACTGACCTTGAGCTTAGCGAACCATACCGGACCCAACAAATCTCATCCAGTATTCCAAACTCTCTATTGCTAACTCCTTGCAGTATTTAAAACGTGTGGTCTTTATCAAGGGAGTATTGATCACAGAGCATTGATTCTTACCCATCCAAGTGTTTGCCAAGACAGTCTTTTTAGCACATTCAGTACCAAACCTCTCTCCTTCTCTCTTATCATTGAAGGATCAATTTTTCCCTACTTTTCTAGGGTATCATTTTATTTTTTCTATCGATCCTCCTTCCCTTAAGATTTCTCTTAGTGGGACACATGGATTGGCTTTAAGCTTCCTCCTTGTTTATAAGGTATTCCATAAGACATGAAGGTACAGAAGTATGCATTCCTCATGCTTACTTGTTTTCCTTGTGCTCTTAGAGCTTTTGATCTTTCTTTTGCAGATAAGAGAGAGGATGGACTGTTTCTTTTTAGACATATCTCAACTGACCTAGATGAGGAGTCGGCTCATATGTATCTCAAGCCCCTTGACAAGAAAATTAAAGGTTCATTAAGTTGTGGAGTTAACTCTAGATTGTGTGGGTACCTTAGAAATCTTGCCAAATCAGTAGGTCGATCCACCCTCAGAGGTTCCGTTAGGCATTGTTCGGCTCAGTATTCGCCTTTGTGATCACAAGAGCTTTGGTGTGATAAGGTAAGCTCCAAGATAGATCATGTTTCCTAACTATTTTGACTCAATAAAACAGAAGTTTTGAAAAAGGTTGGAAAAGAGAAAAGATATAAGATGAAGACAAGGCATGAACAAACGCATTAGTACCAACAATCCCCCCAGACTTAACTTGCACCGTCCCGGTGAAAGAAAATCCGATTAAGGGAGGAAAAAGAAAGAGGTAATAAGGAGTTTGTGAATGAGAGGAAAGATATAACCTGATTAGAACTTAAGTCCATGAAGAAACGACCCATTGGTGATATGTGGTTGTCCTTCTCCTTTGATAGGTTGAGATAGGTCTTAGGTATCAAGATCAGGGCCGGTTTGGTGAACGGGACACTTCCTCATGTGATATTGGTCGGTGAGTTTTGAATTTCAGGGCCTGGTTCACTCCGGTTTGCGTTTTGGCCGAGTATGGTCCATTTCGGTCGTCCGACAGGGTATGCTATGAACCACAGAACAAACCATGAAGAATTCCTCGACCCATATTGAAATTTCATCGACCAACCTGATATTTTATGCCCATTGGTGAAGTTGGAGATCATTATAACGAGCGTTTGAGAGATCCTTCACAAAGTGGTCCAATCGGCTCCAGGAGAGGTTTCTTGGCCATCCTTGAGATTGACTCGTTCGTTTTGTATCTCCTTTGGAAATGTGTTAATGAAGCTCCATGAAGTGTTTTCCAGCCGGTGGGCGCGCCTATGCCGTGATTTGGTTTTGTCGGCCATTTTCTTGACCTAGATCGGCCGGATGTGGCTCCTTGGTCTATCTCCTGAACCGTGAACATTTCACCGTCCTATCTTTTATTTGCCGACCAACATTGATTTTATGGCCGTGTGAAGTTTGGTGGACTTTGGACACACAGTTGGAGATGGCCGATGATTATTCTCCTTGTATCCTCCATGGCCGAGAGAAATAGGCCGGTTAGAATATCTTCAAATCCACTCGGGCCAATTGAGATTTTCTTCGACCAAAGTGATTTTCTAACCCTTCTTTATCATTTCCAGGTGTTGCCCGCCTTGTTTCCTTGTGATTGGGTATGAACCTCCTTTGAAGCCTCCTTTAAGATAAGTGGGATGTGATGGATGGTGGGATGGGATGGATTGTGGAATAGGATAGGTGATGGGATGGAGGGTTGTAGGAGAGAGGTCCAGAGGGAACACGGCCGACCATAGATGCGTTCCGGTCAGTCATCGGGATCGGCCCGGCCATATGATTGCTCCTTTCTTCATTTTTCTAGGTTTCTTCTCAAATTTCATGCTAGATTCTCAAATCTCTGTATTCAAAACTTCAAAAACAAAACAAAAACATTAAACTAAAACAAAAAGTAAAAAGGGAAAAGAAAACACCTTATGGGTTGCCTCCCATACAGCGCTTGTTTAATGTCATTAGCTTGACGTTATGGCTCTTCTTAGGCGAGTGGGGCATCGACTAAAGGAATGTTTCTCTCTCATCCTCATCAATGTCTGCGAGATATGGCTTGAGTCTTTGTCCATTAACAGTGAAATCACCTCCAGAACGGTTCCATAGTACAACAGCGCCATATGGTTTCACTTCTTTTATCTTAAAAGGTCCGGACCATCGCGATCTAAGCTTACCGGGAAAGAGTTTCAGGCGTGAGTTGAAAAGGAGAACCTGGTCATTGGGAGAGAACGTCTTGGGGACTATCTTCTTGTCATGATATGCTTTTGTTCTTTCCTTGTAGATCCTAGAATTCTCATAGGCATTATGACGAATTTCATCCAACTCATTCAACTGAATCAAGCGCTCTCCTTTGCTGTCTTGATGTCGTAGTTTAGCTTCTTTACTGCCCATTCCGCCTTATACTCAATCTCAACAGGAAGATGGCAAGATTTCCATAGACAAGGTGAAAAGGAGTTGTTCCAAGTGGGGTTTTGAATGCAGTTCTATATGCCCAAAGAGCATCATCAAGCTTTACTGACCAATCCTTTCTTGTCATTCCCACTGTCTTCTCTAAGATCCTCTTGATTTCTCTGTTAGAAATCTCTACTTGCCCACTTGTCTGAGGGTGATAAGGAGTAGCAACCTTGTGTCTCACTCCATTTTTCTTCAGTAGACTTTCAAAGACCTTGTTGATGAAATGAGATCCTCCATCACTAATCACAACTCGTGGGATACCAAATCTTGGAAAGATGATCGACTTGAATAACTTTATCACCACCTTGGAGTCGTTTGTAGGGCTGGCTATGGCTTCTACCCACTTAGACACATAGTCAACAGCAACAAGGATGTACTTGTTCCCATAAGAAGAAGGAAAAGGACCCATGAAGTCTATTCCCCAAACATCAAAAACTTCCACTTCTTGGATGAAGTTTTGTGGCATCTCATTCCTTTTGCTGATGTTTCCTTGTCTCTGGCAAGCATCACACTTAGAGATGAAGTCATGGGCGTCCTTAAACATGGTGGGCCACCAAAAACCAGCTTGCAAGATCTTAGCAACAGTCTTGTTAGTAGCAAAATGTCCTGCATAGTCAGATCCATGACAAGCAAAGAGAACTCCTGGGACTTCTTCTTCTGGAATACATCTTCTAAACATACCATCAGAACAATGTTTATAAAGATAAGGTTCGTCCCAAAAGTACCTTCTAACATCACGTAAGAATTTCTTCTTCTTGTAGCCAAAGAATTGGGGTGGTGGATGATCAGCAGCAAGATAGTTGGCAATGTATCTAAACCAAGGAGTGTCGGATGGTGCTGGTTTTGGAGGTGCTCTAGGACGTCTCTCAAGGTGGAAAACTTCCTTAGAACTATCTGCATCACACTCTTTAGGCATCACAGTCGAAACCTTGTCTCTTAAGCAACTTTCATGATCAGAGTTCACTGATTTGATAACTTCATAAGATCTTATGTAAAGAGCTTGCTTGGAAACGTTTTGAGGCTTCTCCTTCTCTTCTCCATGGTCTAAACTCAATCTGCTGCCATTCCTAATGGTTATACAATAAGAGCTCTTGGTAGGGACTGCTGGATAAAAGACTCTCTTCTTTACTCTAGAGAAAGAAACTCTTTGGTTTGGATAGTCCACATTAGCTCCAACTGTTGCAAGGAAGGAACTACCAAAAACCAATGGCGTTAGGGGTTCCTCATTCATCTCTAGAATATGAAAATCTGTAGGAACAAGACAACCTCCCACTTGTACCAATATATCTTGAGCAAAGCCATATGGGGTAATAGTAGAGGCGTTTCCAAACTTCAGTGATGTTTGAGAGTCTTTAATGTCAACTATTCCAAGCTCATCTGCTATAAGCTTAGACATAACATTCACATTAGCTCCTGTATCGCAGAGGGAATCAATAAAATCCATACCATTGATTGTGCATGGGAAAACAAATTGCCCTGGATCTTCCATCTTATGCAGCTTTCTTTGATGAGGTCCCTTGTAGATTGGCTCATCATCTTCAGGCCATTCCAATGGGTTTTTGAGGGTTGAATGATCTCTAGGGGCTGGTGAGACCACGTCCTTGTTCTGAGTTGTGATAACTTTGCAAACTCTTGGATTTAACTCAGTCTTACTTGGAAGAAAACCCTCTTGCCTCTTCATACCTTCTGCAGTTTGAGCAACTTGCACCTCAAGCATCTTCACATGATTGGTTAGATCAAAGAGCTTTGCAAATATCTCATCATCTTTTCTGTTGAGATGACCATAGTCGTTCGCCATTTTGACTCAAGGTTTTCAATCTCTTGGGCGTTTTGCTCTTGTCTTTCCATCATATGTTGTTGATTTTCCATTAGCTGTTGCATCATAGCTTCGAGTCTTTCCTCTCTAGCATCAATGTAGTTGACTTCTCCTTGCTGCTTGTGAGTGTTATCACCATTACACTCCTCTTTATCCTTACCATGAGAAGCTCCCACGTTCTCACATTGGTATGCATCCCTTTGCTGGTTCTTGAGAAATTGAGCAACCATTGATTTCAGCTCAAGGATTTCTGAAAAGTCTGAACTTGGCTTGATGTCCTCCACGTTTTTCTCATATCCAAGCAAGAATATTTGTTGCTTGCAGCCAAGTTATCAATGAGAGTATTGGCTTGAGCAACTGTATTAGTCATGAAGTCCCCTTGACTTGCGATGTTGAGTGCCATCTTGAATTTCTCATCAACTCCTTGATAGAAGAAGTTTAGCAAAGCAATCTCTGTAAAACCATGGTGAGGGCACTCTCTCTTGTACTCCTTGAACCGTGAAACAGCCTCAAAGAATGATTCATGTGCCTCATGTCGAAATTCTGAGATTCTTCTTCTCATCCATTTTAATCTCTCTTTTGGGTAGAAATTCTTCAAGAAAGCTCTCTTGTACTCATCCCAAGTAGTGATTGATCCTGCTGGAAGAGCCCTCATCCATTTGTATGCCTTCTCAACCAAAGAGAAAGAGAATAAAGTACACTTCAAGTAATCCTCAGAAACTCCACTACATCTCCTTGTAGCGCAGATTTCTTCAAACTTCTCAATATGATCAATGGGCTGCTCTTCCTCTAGGCCACGAAACTGATGCTGCTCCACCAAAGCAATGAGTTTAGAGCTTATCTTGAACTCTCCAGTAGGTCGTAAGGGCATATAGGTTGGCGGTTTGTGAAAAAGATGTCTAGTGAGTCAAACTCTCCAATGGTGCGGTTTTGAGGATCCATTGTGATATCTTCTTCAAGAGGTTCCTATCTCTTCCTCAAGCTAACCTGAAACACAAAGAGATAGAGAAAAGTAACAAAATAATAAAAACAAAAACCAAGAAAAACAAAAACAAAAAATAAAAACGAAAATTAAAGCTATCCTAGACTAGATTCTAATCCGAAACTCAAAGGCAACTGTATTGGTCCCCGGCAACGGCGCCAAAAACTTGATGCGGGATCAGGTTTTACCTATTCCTATCCCTGATTCTGCAAGTGCACAGGTCAGATGTAGTAACGGGTTATCGAACACAAGGACCAGATAAGTTACACTATGAGTTTATGAGATTCGAATCAAGCTAAGACTCAAGTATGGAGGTTTGTTGTTGTCACGGTTTCAAAGCAAAACAAAGTAAATAAGGTGAAAGCAATAGAAGAAAGCATTGGGCATTAGAGATTCGCAAGGTTTCATAGATTGGATCAAGCAAATAGATAGGGAAATCAATAGTTTGTTCTAGAACTCGAATCAATAAGTATAATTGACCTACTCCCGCAGTGCCAATTACTATGTCTAACAACCTAAATCACACAACTTCCGCAGGTAATCAAGAGGTTAAGCATGTAAGAACAGTTCCAAATTCGATAGCTCTACTTCCGTAGGTCTAGTTCACAAAGCCTTGCAATTCTACTTCCGTAGGTTACTATGCCTTGCTCATCTAAGTTGATTCAAGAGATTTAACAAGCGGTCAGAATGTAAATCTACCTAAGAGCATTAGCTTAGACGGTCAATCAAGCTACAAGCAATAAACACAAACTTAGATGAAGAACTTTAATGATAAAACCCTAATCTAGCAACCTAACAATCAATCCATGAAAACCCTTTGAAAACTCTTAAACCCAACAAGGAGATTACTCAAACATAGTAACAGAGATCAAGCAAAGAGATGAAGAAGAATTCATAATAAAACTTGATAGAAAGTAAAAGGGTTTAGAAATCTCCTCTATTGTGTTACAAAGGTGAGATCTTCTCCCATGAAGCTCTAAAACGAAATCAATGTAAAACTCTCTAAAACTAATGCGGCTCTCCTTCTAAAGAGGCTAAAAAGAGTATTTATAGTGCCCTAGGTCTTCACAAGTCGGTTTAGGTTAAATGGGCTGAGAAAGTCAAAACTGCATAAGTGGGCTTCTTGTTCGCGGACATCGGGTCGACCGTGCAAGGGATGTGGTCGGCCGTCGGGGTCGGCCGGCCGTGATGTGATGATCTGGGCCGGATCGTGATGAATGGGTCGAGCGCGGTCCATTGCTTCCCGGATCGACGCTGGTCGGCTGGTGCTGGTAATGTGTGGTCGAGCACGGCCAAGTCGGCGCCGGTCGGTCCTGGTGAAGGCCGAGCGAAGCCAATTCCCTTCCTGTCCGGCCGAGTGCGTTCGGCCGGCTGTGGACCAGTCTTCAGTACAAACGTGATATCTCCTAAACGGCTTATCCAAATTGCATACTTCCAACGGCATTGGAACACTAACTCATCTGGCTATCTTGGTGTGTTTCATTGAAATCCATTGAGTTTAAGGGTCCAAGAAGCTGCTGCTCGTCTGATGTACTGATGCAGTCCGATAAAGCTCCTCGGTATATGTCTCAGGGAAATAGAGATATCTCCCAATCTACTCGGTCAAATTGATTGATTCCAGTTGCATTGCAAAGCTAACTCATGTATGAATCACGTCGAACTGGATTTGATGAAGTCCATTGAGTAGAATGTTTTTAAGGCTCTTATTAAGTTGATGCTACGTCCTGGAGTGGTCTTGAAGTCCAAATCCTGTGTTTTGCTCCAAAATGCATCTTTTTACCTGTTTAGACTCTAAGTACTATAAATACATAAAAACTACCTTTTTAGATCAGAAAGCCATTAAAAACCTTATGAAAAGCATAGTAAAACCATATAAAAAGCATGTAAAATAGAGGTATATCAAATGAGGAAGAGATTGAGAGGTTGAGGGAAGAGAGAAGGACCAAGAGGAGGAATGACCCAATCAGCAGTGAGAGTGAATTGGGAGAATTCGAGATTGGTGTGAACATGGGAAGGGGAGAGAGTGATGACTCTTCACAAGAGGAAGGAGAAGAGGTGAATCAATTGGTTGATGAGAGTGAGCAAGAGAGTAACCAAGATGAACCCATGGAGGAGGTTGAGCCACAAGAGGAGGAGGAAGAACTCCCTATGTACCAAGAGCACTACAATGCTCTCTTCTCCATGGATTTTGTGGAAACAAGATACCCACATGTTGACACAATGAAGGCCCTTGAAATCTTTGAGGATGTGGAGCTAGTTCTCAAGAACATGCACTTGGGAAAGTTTTTCTCTCATCACATGGAATCGTACAAAGAGCTCACTTGCGAGTTCTTGGCTTCAATGAGGTACCACATGTACGATGAGGAGGATAGAGCCGACTTCGACCAAGGATTGGGATGGATCACGTTCTTGGCTAAGGAAGAGAAGAGAATGGTAACCTTTAGGCAGTTGGAGATCTTTTTGGTTTCAACTATGGAGAAGGGATTGAGTGGAACTTCAAGGAAAAGGAGCTCCAAAGGGTTTGGGCTACAATCGCTGAAGTGGGGTACTCTTCCTCACGATCTAAAGCCGCTCAAATCAGGATCCCAGTGCTTAGGTATGTGCACAAGGCACTCACTCACACCTTCTATGCAAGGAAAGCAACCGGCACAATCAATGAAGGGGAACTCAAGCTTCTTGACATGGGAATCAAACCCATCCTCTCTCACACAAGCGATGGCAAGAGGATTAGAGGAGACAGGTCCAACACAGGAAACTTGATGCCCTTCCTAGATCACCTCCTCACCTACAAGACCACGGCCTACAACACTAGCCATCAACAAGGGAGAAACTAAGTGTTGGAGGACTCATCACTCCTATCTTGTGTGCTGCTGGCGTGAACCCAACTAATAAGAGAAGCCACTGAACCAGGGTGGATGGACATCAAGTTTTGCAAGGTCAACCACCTCATAGACCACAAGGAAGTGAATGGGAGGTTCCAATTCAAGTTCACACATCCATTGGCTGGCCCTTCCAAGCTTCTCCTGCCCAACCCAGAGCTCACACAGTCGCCAGGGGTGAGAACATCGACTTCAGACCCCCTGTGTACACTCTAGTTGGGCATGAGGATGAGTTGCGAGAAGAGGAGCCTGAACTGGATCGAGCTGAGGATCGAGCAGAGATTCGAGCTGAAGATCAAGTTCAGGAGAATGAAAGTTTGGTTGAGCCTGAGTGTTACTACTTTGAGGAGTATGAAGCTCCAAGGATGAACCCCTCTGTTGTGGCTGCTCCCAAGAGGATTAGACTTCTCCAAAGGTTCAACAAGTGGCAAGGGAAAGCCATGGACAAGATGCAAAAGTCCATGGATAAGTGATATACCTCTATTTTACATGCTTTTTATACTGTTTTAGCATTGTTTTCTAATGGTTTTTGGCAGGTTTTCTATCTAAAAAGGTAGTTTTACTGTGTTTATAGTGTCTAGAGTCTAAACAGGTGAAATGATGCATTTTGGAGCAAAACCATAGGATTTGCACTTCAAGCCGCTCCATGCACAAGCACCAACTTTAAGAGGGCCCAGAAAAAGATCTACTCAATGGATTTCATCAAGACCAGTTCCCTGCGTGCTCTGATTGAGTTAACTTTCCAACGCAACTGGAACGGCCTAATTTGGATGAGTAGAAAAGGAGTTACAACCAAAAGAGTGAAGACTGCTCCAGACGGCTCTATCGAGGATCAGCGCCCAAACCGCGCAGTCCGGCTGGCCGAGGAACGAACGTTCCACGCTCGGCCAGAATATCGTCCGTCCGTCTGAAGTCTCGGCCAAAGTCCAAAACCGTTCGGCCGCGCGCAAGTCACGACCCGGGAAACTATTGCCCGCGGTCGACCACGCCACAACAGCTTACGCCACAGCCGCGCACGACCGAAGCGCGCGAGCCGGGAAGCAACGCCATGCGGCCGCGCAACTTGTCTCGCGTACCACGCACGAACGCTCCGTCCGACCCGGGGAACTATGCCACGCGTCCGGCCGAGAGATTTCATCGGCCAAGTTTTCATCCGTCCAACCACAGCAGCCGACCACGCATCCGTCCGGCCACGACCGTTCCGATCGTACTAGGAGCGGCCATGACCCGATCATTCAGCCGATCGTCCCGACCAAGAAGACAATCTTGGAGAAGATCAAGTGGGTAAGAACAAGTTCAATTGATCGATGTCTCCTTGATAAAGAATTCACACTTTAAATTTATGCAAGAGGTTAGCAACAGAGAGTTTGGATTGCTGGATGAGACTAGTTGGGTTGGTATTGTTCGCTAACTTGCAGGGTATATGTGAAGCTAACCTTATGTTGTCTATGTTCATAGTGGAATACAGGAGAGGAACCTTTCACAGGATATTCAAAAGAGCAAGGGAGTTTCCATGTTTTCAAATCTTGCAGCTAGTGATTGTAACAACTGTCCTGATTATGACCGCTCAAGCCGCACCACTACTAGCTCCCCTGATTCTTTTCAAATGACTGAACTCAAGAACATGATGGCTCAAGTTCTTAAGGGACAGCTCAAGCATATCAATGCAATAGAAGGGATGAGTGATGCTAATGAAGACCCATCAAGAGAATGCATGGGAGATTTCTCTAATGAAGCCAATGAAGAAGATGTGAACTACATTGGAAACTATGGGAACAAGGGATACAATCCAAGCTATCGCCCAAACCCCAACATGTCTTATAGAAACCCCAATGTGGAGAATCCTCAAGACCAAGTGTATCCTCCAAGGTATCCACAACAACAAAGACCTCCTTACCAATCTCAAGGAAGTCAATTTCAGCCAAGGCAAGGATATGAGCAGAGATCATCATATCCGCCCAAGGAGCCATATGCTTCTTCACCAAATCAAGCTCCTCCAAACCAACAAGGTGGGAGATTTGAAGGAATCCTCCAACAGATCATGGATGGCCAGAAGAGAAACACTAAAGAGATGTATGAGAAGATGGACACTTTGTTCAGCAATCTCAACACCAAGTATGATGCTGTTGCCACTCATGTGAAGAAACTAGAGACTCAAGTCACTCAAACTATGGAAGCTGTTAAGAGACAGGAAGCTGAATCCAAGAAGTCCTTTTGCAACTCAGCCGCCATAGAAGAAAGATTTGAAGACCAAGTTCCAGAATGGATGCTTTCAAAACCTACTGTTGATTGCATGATTTGGCCTGAAGAGAATTACCCAGAGAGAGAGTCCAATCGAGCTAGAAAGAGAAGACTCTTCCCAAAGATTATCCCCAAGACAGATAACTCAGGAAAGTTGTGCCTTGTATCATCAAAGGTAACATTCTTGAGCAATCTTTGTGTGACACAGGAGCCAATGTGAACATCATGTCTAAGAGGATAGCTGACAAGATAGGCCTCACCAAGATACAGCCATCATCCATCTCCATCAACTATGCTGATTCATTCTCACAAACCCCTATGGCTTTGTGCCTAATGTGATGGTGCAGATTGGAAATTGCTCTATCCCCACTGATTTCCAGATTGTGGAAATGAGAGAGAGTAGCCATAGACCTCTCATATTTGGAACCCCTTTCCTGTCTACTGTGGGTGCCATATTTGATTTCCCCAATCAAAGAATCTCTTTCAACAAGGTGAACAAGGGTATGTTCTTCCCTATGTGTTCAACAAAGAACTCTTTTGTTGACATGGTCCAAGAGGAGAAAGTTACTTTGAAGCCACCCCAAGAAGGAGAAACTGAAGAAACAATCAAGGAAGATCCCATTCCTAAGCCCAAGCAGCTTGCCAAACAAGCAAGGAGTAAGACTAAGGCCCCTACACCAAAACCGCCCAAGGGATCAACCAAGATTGAAGATGAGGCCAAGCCAAGAAGAAGGTTAGAAAGCCTAGGTCTGGCCGCAACATGAAGCTTCTATTCCCAAAGGAGCTTATTGATGAGAATCTAGAAGGATTCAAGGAGAAAGTGACAAGAACTCTAAAGCTTTTTCCTAAGGCAGTGTGCCAAGGGACATTCATGGAGAGATTGTCTATCCAGCTGTGAATCACCCACCAGATACTCATTGCAAGGAGAAAAGACTTGGAGGATCAAAGATGCCTCTTGTCTCCATCTTCTCCTGAGTGCCAAGCCTTACAGTCAAGCTAAAGACTTAAAACAAGCGCTGCATGGGAGGCAACCCATGAGGTACTTTTACTTTTCTTTCTTTAATTTCTTAGTTTTTGTTTTGCTTTTGTGTTTTCTTTGTTTTAAGATAGGATAGAAGGAGAAAAAGGTGTGAAAACACAATCCGCGCCAAACCATTGGCCGCGGACGCGCAAAAGTGAATTTTGGCCGAGCAATTTCCAATCGGGCCGACCGTACGGTCGAGCCGGGAAGGAACGGCTTATGCTCGGCCGGATTCACTCTATCGCGCGACAGAAACCGTTCGCGCGGCACGCACGAACCGGGAAGAAAGGCCGCGATCGGCCGGATTTTCGTATCGGAACGGACCGACCGTGCCGGTCGATCCGGGAAACAAACTCGGCCTCGGCCGAAATCTCTCGTCCATTCGAATTTGGCCGACCAAATCGCTCGACCGCGACAAAATCCATCGGCCATCGGCCCAAACTTTTCTCGGCCAAGGTAAGTCCCCTTTTCATTAAATTCAAACCGGTTTTAACCAATCCTAAACCAACTTAAACCGGTTTTCAATCAAAATTCGAATTTGAAAAGGAAAATTAATAGGATTAGATCTTATTTACTTTACCTTTCCCTTGAAAACAACAAGAACCTCTCTTTCTTCTCCAAAACCCTAAACTCCATTAGAGGAACTCTAAGAGCTTTGATTTCAAAACTTTTACTGTTCATAACTCTAAATTGGAATTTACTTGCTCTTGCAACCTTATTCACTTTTCAACACACAAGGTATGTCTTCTAACTCTAATCCTATGTTTATGCAAGATCGAAAATTTCAATAAGTTTCTTGTTTGGTCTAAACTCTTGTCTAAACTTGAAATTACATCCTTATTAGTCTTGTAATGAACTTAGCTAGGTGGAACCTAGGTGGTTTAGAGTTATTTGAAGTTTAATTTCACAATTGAATAGTTTTTCACAAAACTTATTGGGCATTCCAAACCCCTTATTCAAAGGTGAAATTGCTTAGGCATACTTCAATTCATTAGTTTATCTAGTGATTACTTGGATTAGAAACTCAATTTCTCTTGATTTGCTGAAAATTTCGATTTTAAGCACCATAATCTTGGGATGAACAGTAAAATCCGAAAATTAACTTTGAAAAAGTGAAATTTCCATTTTGTCTCTTTGATTCATGATTAAGCCTTGAGTTGTTCCATTATTCCATATCATTATTACAACTCAATTAGCTTATTCTTCTTTTGCATTAATCACAAACTCATATTTCTTCCCAAGAATTTGCTCTTGTAGGTACAATGGCAAAGACAAAAGGAAATGAGAGTATGAAGAAGAAGAAGAACCCATTCATGGAACCACCAAAGAAACAAATCAAGCTAGGGAGTAGTAGCTCCAATGCAAGAGCAGCAATACCAACTTCACCACATTCCATTGATGCAAGTCAAGAACATGTGGAGAGTCCAAGAAGAGGAGAAGATGATTGGGCACTTGTAACCTTTGTTGGAGAACAAAATCAAGACCCAAGAAAGTGCAAGAAGGCAATGGAGAAGGTGAACATCGAACCATGTGTGAAGATGGACACCCAAACCCTTGACCTTCTCAAGATAAGAGATGATGTCACATGGTACATAAGGAAGCTAGGCTTGAGCAAGCTCTTCAAGCTAGATGTAGTGAGTACTCACAACTCACCAAGGAGTTCCTCTCCACAGTAGCTCTTGCCTTTCCCAACCACAATGGAGACCAACCAGCTGGTGATGGACTCCTACTCTTCAAGATAGGCGATGCCAATGGGCGCATCTCCATCTCAGCTCTATGCCAACTCTTTGGACTTCCCAATGAGACAGCACATGACTTCAAGGAGAACTCAAAGAGGAAACAAGCTGCCTTTGCTGATTGGACACACTTTGCCAATGAACCATTCTTGCCTTCAAGGTCAAAGGTGTCTAGAATCACTCATCCAGCCATTCGCTATGTGCACCGCCTCATCTCCACCACTTTCCAATGCAAACAAGAAGCCAACAAGGTCACAACTGATGAGTTCTACATCCTCACCACACCATTCATCAAGCATGAGTACAAGGCCAACCTTGGACTTTTACTTGCCAAGACATTTATCAATGTGAGGAAGCTAGCTCAAGACTTGGAAGGCAACAAGAAGCTTTGTGTTCGTTTTGGGAGGCTTATCACGGCCATAGTACAACATGTGGGGATTGACATTCCCAACTATGAGCCACTACCCAAGCCAACCCCTTTGGATCTCCATGCTCTTCAGCACATCCACTTCCTAAACCGTTGGACTAAAGACCCAACTCGGTTTTGCTATGAGTTTCCAATTGGTCCAGCCAACACTTCCCTTGTCTTGCTGCCACATGAAGACATCCCAAGCCTACGCTCAGGAGTTGTCACTTTCCAGCCCAATGAGGAAGATTCTATGTTCCATCAAGTGAGAAACCATCATTCCCCATGCTCACCTATCGCACACTTCAGCATGCAGTCAAGACTCAACGCCGCCACCAAGAACGCCATGTTCTCACTACTGGCATGGCCGCGCACCAAGCTCTAGACCGTGTTAACAAGCTGGAGAAGATAGTGGAATGCCAATCTCGCTTCATCTCACGCCTAGTCCGTGTAGTTCGCCACATTGCACCGGAGAGACTCTTTCGCCCTTCTTCCACCGCTAGAGAGCCATATGAGCCTGACCTTGGTGAGTTCTCACTAGACTCAGAGCTTGGTTCAGAAGGCGATGACCCCATAGATGAGGAAGAGAGTTCTTCTCACTGCCACACATAGTCATCTCAAGTGGTACTTAGTGCAATGGACACTTACAAATCTCCATTTTCTATCCCTATCTCATTTTAATGAATTTTTCTTTATTTTTCTTTTACTTTGAATATTACCTCTCACCTTAATGTGATTTGCTTTCACCGGGACGGTGCAAGTTAAGTCTGGGGGGAGTTTTATTGTGTTACTAATGCATTTTTCTTTCTTTTCTTATGTTTTATTCACTTTGTTTCATGTTTTTCAAAAAGTTTTATTGAGTCAAAAACCAGTCCGGAAGTTATGAACTTGCTTTGAGAATTGAGAGTGTTATGCTAACAATCCATGACCCTAGAGCAGAAACCAGCTAAAGGCACAAGCCTAACAGAAGCTCTTACAGTGGATCGACATGCTAGCTCAGCAAAATTTCTAAGGTAACCAAGCAATCTAGAGTTAACCTCACCCTTAATCAATCTTAATACTCTTGTCAAGGGGGTTGGCATACATGTCGACAGTTCCTTGCTTGATTTTCAATAAGATTTGTCTAATCTTTAAAGAGTTCTCCTCTCTCTCCCATCCCAAATGGTAAGTAATGTTTATGAGAAAAAGCTCAAAGAGCACAAGGAAAACAAGTAAGCATGAGGAATGCATATGTCTGTACCTTCATGTCTTATGGAATACCTTAGTCAAACAAGGAACAAGCTAAAGACTTATCCTGTGGTTGAAAGAAGGGTCAATAGAAAAAATAAAATGATACCCTAGAAAAGTAGGGAGAAATTGACCTTTCAAAGTTCTGATGTGAGAAAGAGAGAGGAAAAGAACTCATTGCACTTAAAGACAATCTTGGAGAAGATCAAGTGGGTAAGAACAAGTTCAATTGATCGATGTCCCCTTGATAAAGAATTCACGCTTTAAATTTATGCAAGAGGTTAGCAATAGAGAGTTTGGATTGCTGGATGAGACTAGTTGGGTTGGTATTGTTCGCTAAACTTGCAGGGTGTATGTGAAGCTAACCTTATGTTGTCTATGTTCATAGTGGAATACAGGAAAGGAACCTTTCACAGGATATTCAAAAGAGCAAGGGAGTTTTCAAACCTCTTTCACGGATTTAGATTCTTTTTGCTTGAGGACAAGCAAAGATCTAAGTCTGGGGGAGTTGATATACCTCTATTTTACACTTTTTATACTGTTTTAGCATTGTTTTCTAATGGTTTTTGGCAGGTTTTCTATCTAAAAAGGTAGTTTTACTGTGTTTATAGTGTCTAGAGTCTAAACAGGTGAAATGATGCATTTTGGAGCAAAACCATAGGATTTGCACTTCAAGCCGCTCCATGCACAAGCACCAACTTTAAGAGGGCCCAGAAAAAGATCTACTCAATGGATTTCATCAAGACCAGTTCCCTGCGTGCTCTGATTGAGTTAACTTTCCAACGCAACTGGAATGGCCTAATTTGGATGAGTAGAAAAGGAGTTACAACCAAAAGAGTGAAGACTGTCCAGACGGCTCTATCGAGAATCAGCGCCCAACCGCGCAGTCCGGCTGGCCGAGGAACGAATGTTCCACGCTCGGCCAAAATCGTCCGTCCGTCTGAAGTCTCGGCCAAAGTCCAAAACCGTCGGCCGATCACGCAATCACGACCCGGGAAACATTGCCCGCGGTCGGCCACGCCACAACTCACGCCACGCCGCGCACGACCAAAGCGCGCGAGCCGGGAACAAGCCTCGCGGCCGCGCAACTGTCTCGCGTACCACGGCCGATGCATCCGTCCGAGCCGGGAACTACGTCGTCCGGCCGAGAGATTTCATCGGCCAAATCTCATCCGTCCGACCACGCGGCCGACCACGAATCCGTCCGGCCACGACCGTTCCGACTCGGCCCAGACCCGATCTGTCCGGCCGATCGTCCCGACCGACCGTCCCAACGCCGCGGTCGACCCGAAGCCCGTTTTGAAGCCCATTTCATATTTTCAAGCCCGGCTTAACCCTAAGCCGCCTCTAAAAGACCTAGCACTATATATATAGCTTTTTAGCCTCTTGTGAAAGAGAGCCGCCCTTGTATTTCGATTTCCTACTCTAAGTTTTATTGCAATCATGTTTTCTTCATCTCTATGTGTGTTTGCTTTGATCATGTCTGAGTAATCCACTAGTTAGGTTGCTAGGGTTACTATTCAATGAGTTGCTTGCATGATCTTTGATTTCAATGATTAGCTAGGGATTATATTAGAGTCTTTGTCTCGTCTTGTGCACTTAACTAATGCTGATTGCTTTACCGCGCATCTAGTAATCCGATCTTAGGTTGATTTGAGCCTCGACAGTGTTGTATCATTCGCCGGACATATTCTTTGACAAGCTAGGTTTCTTAGACTGCGAAAGTTGATCTACTATATCTAGTGAACTGTATCAGAACCTATTCATTCTAAAGCTTGATCACCTAGGGACATACCAAAAGTTTAGCGACTAGGTAGATTAACAAAGGAGCCGGAGCCTCGAAAGTGGAATGGTTTTATATTCGTGATCTGTGTTCTAGATGGTTCTTAATATCCCAATATCCCTAATCAATTCATCTATCATTGTTTCATTGATCATTGCTTGCTTCTCTGCGATAGCCCCTATGACCTAGCGCTTTTCCTTTATTGTTTACAACCTCGTTATACTTGCTAGTTCGGTTCACCATTACAACCTCAATCATACTTTTGTTTTAGCTTGATCCAAAATCCATAGTTTCAAAGTGTACTCAATAGCCAGTCCTTGTGTTCGATACCCATACTTCCGCGATCTGTGCACTTGCAGAGGTCTAGGAGTTTGGTAAAACCTGACTCCACATCAATAAGATGGTGAGCAAGATCAAGAGTTTGGAGAAGAAGGTTCTGGTTCTTCATCCAAGAAGAAGAAGGCAACCATGGCCACTACTTTCCCTAGGAGTAGATCACTCCTCACCACCCCAAGGAGACTCCCTGCCCAAGAGCCTCACAGAGCCTCTTCATTCGAGCCAAGGGAAGGAGGAGACAACACGCAGAGAAGGAGGAAGAGTTCCAAAGCCCGACGCTCCAAACAGAGGAAACTCAACTCGATCGAGCTGATGGTCGAGTCGGTCTTGAGGAGTCAGATTCGAGAACCCTGGGATTCGAGTACGATCCACACCTTACCAGGAGTACCCTCAGAGATGGAACCCCTATGGACAGTACGAGCTAGCCATGCTCCACCAAGGCCAAGGGAGCCACACACACTTCGATGAAGAAGAGGAAGAAGAGGAGCCGCAAGCTCGATCGAGGAGGAACCCGGCGAGTGGAGCGTCCCTGATGGCCGTCTGCCCTCTCCAGACCACGACCTTGCCTCCCAGTTCTTTGGGGGGCACTGAGGTATCAAACACCAACCCTTGTACATACCATTTCATATTTTCTTGCATTTGTTTTTTTTCTTGGTTTTGCCCTCTTGAATCTTTCACTAAATTTCTCTCACACAAGGGACTGTGTGATTTAAGTTTGGGGGAGGGTTCAAGAGATGATTTAACCTTGTTTTCTTTGTTCTTAGTTTTTCATTCTCTTTTGCATAGAAAAACCAAAAAAATCATAAAATTTTCAAAAAATCCAAAAATATTTTCATCTTTTTGCATTCATATTTGTTAGATTGTTTAGGATTGCATTTTTCACTTGCATTGTTGATTTGACTTTGAAAACTTGTTCATCATTTGCGATTTCTTGAGTGCCCTGTTTTTAGATTCTTTTGTGCATTAGGGTGAGATTGATTGAGCAGCAAGAACCATGTTTATCTTGATCATATCACTGCATGCACATCTCATTCAACCATTGCTGTGATTTGATGCATTTCCCTATCTATTTGAACCATAACTTGATCTTTAATTACCAATGCTTGCATTTGATTTCAACTCATGGCTACCACATACATATCTGGACATTCTTTACCTATTTTCATATCCCTCTTGCTTGTCCAGATAGCTGATCTCCATCTTTGAGACAGTTACCACACCTTAAACCTAAGCCTTTTCATTTCAAACCCCATTTATCTCTTGTGCGAATTGTGAGAACCTTTCTTGGCTTTGCTTAGCATAAGGTGTTGTGTTTAAACCGGCAGGGGCAGTAGTTCTAGTTGTCTAGTTCTCTTGGGATTGTTTTCAGGCTAAGTTTGGGGGTGCCAACTCGAGCTCGATCGAGTTGGGTGTCAAAAACCAGAAAAGTGGTAAAAGTTGGGAAAATCCAAAGGAAAAAGAGTTTAGTTAAGTCCAGGGAGTTGGCAGTGTTAAAAAGGGTCTAGTAAAGGTTTGGGAAGTTAAAAAAGGAAGTAAAAAGGGTTCTAAGTAGAAGAAAAGAAGGCAAAGCCTCAAGTGTCAAAAAGGAAAGAAAAGTTCCCTAAGTGTTTAGAAAATCCCAAACCGCTAGATGTTACCTCAAGAAGCCTCTCCCTAGGAAGTTCTTAAAAGAAAAGTGAGCAAAGCTCCTCAGTTTCAAAGGCGAAATGCCAAAAAGGGTAGTTAGGATTTTGTTCTAAAAAGCTCTAAGTGTTGAACTCGATCGAGTTAGGATTAGACGGCTCGAGCTGCTGTTCTTGCATCATCTTTGGTTCTAACACTTAGCCTTCTGCCAAAGCAAAGCCACTTTCTTGAGAGATCCCTGTTACTAAACCACCATACAAAAGAGACCCTCTTTGTCTCTTAACCCATAAACCCTTGAAACCAAATGAGTTGATTGATCTTGCATGTTTTTGGTTCACTGTTTTTGCTTAATGAATGTTAAAGGGATTTGCTGATTTGAATGCATTGTTTGAGTGACTGTGAAGTGGGATTGATGTTGATAAGCATGGTTAAATCTTAATGAATATCTCTCACCTTGTTGCATTCTAGAATCTCTAAGTTGGACATTTAGCAAATCGCTTTTGAGGACATGTTTTTAAGTGTTGAATCACTTGTTTTCAAACCTCATCTCTTTCTTGTTCTATTTGTTTGCTTGAGGGCAAGCAAAGTTCAAGTTTGGGGGTGTTGATGTACTTGCATTTTACATAGTTTTAGTACATCTTTTATGCATCTTTTGCATAGTTTTAGCATCCATTAGCATCATATCTTGTTCCTTTTCTCTTCTTATGCATTCATAGTAGTTTTAGGTTGCATTTGCATACATATGCATGTTTGGTCCTTTGAAATAGGTCTTTTGGAGCATTCTGGAGCATATGGGACGTGAGGAGCATGGAAGGACTTGGGCATGGACGCAGCTCAACTGGATACGCAAAGGAAGAAGGAGGAAGCCATCTTGAAGACCAGCTCGACCACCCTCGACCAACCGGTCGAGTTCCTCAACTCGACCGGCCAAGCTTCAACTCGATCGAGCTGAGAAGTCAAAGTCAAACCCGAAAAATGTTGCTTCCCCCTTGACTTTCCTTTGACCCTAAACCTAAATCCTCTTGTATTTAAAGGCTAAAAGCCACGAAAAAACCACCAAGCTTTAGATTACTTTTTGTTTTAGTTTCTTTTAATTTATTGTCTTTTACTTTTTAGAGCTCTAATCCCATCTTTGTGTTCTTGAAGCTCTTGCTTCTTGAATCCTAGATCCTGGATAATCTCTTTGTATTTGCACTTGCTTATTTCAATAAAAGTTGTTTATTTCATCTCCTCTTTCTTTGATGTCTCTTTTATTGCATTTGCTTGTGTTTACATTCATGTGTAGTGAGTAGTTACCCATTAGGGTTTGAGATGGGATAGATTAGGGGATTTTATGCTTAATCCTTCTTGCTTATGTTCTTAATCTAGAAATCTCTCTCTTTTGGAAACCTTAAGGCTACATGACCACTACCCCTGGCTTGTATGTCCATTAGGCGATTCTCCACATGGAAGTGATGGAAATCGCTTGGAAAAGGTCCACTAAGAGCTCCAATAACTCTTGCTCTCGAAATGGAGTTCATAGGGGTTGGATGGATTAGTTTGGCAATGATCCTATGGCCTCCAAGGCTTGATTCTCACTGGCTAACCCCCTGTTTCTGAGATCATCCTTGGTTGATAGCTTTCACCTTGGGAAAGGGTTAGCTAGGCATTGAGAAGCTCAATATCAAGAGATACCTTGATACAAGTTTTAAGAGCAAGATGATTAAGTATAGCCTTCCTCTGATTGTAAACCCTGTCTTAGACCCTAATTCTCGCATTAGCTTGTTAAAGTCGCTGCCTTTATCGCTTTTTACTTCAACTCGACCCTAAACTCGATCGAGCTCGGTACTCTGTTCCACTCGACTCGAGTCCTTGGTCGAGCTGTTGCTCTACTGCTTTATTTACTTACTGCATTGCATTTCTGTTTCATTTAGGTTGTTAGTGTTACCCCATATCATTTACTGCTTGCTTGACTTCCTTGTTTTTCATATTCTCATAGAGTGACAATTTCACCCATTTTGGATTGATACCCTTTATGCTATAACGACTATATGGTTAAAGGGAATTGTTGACTGTGTTTGTGTTTGCATCTTACCACCTCATCATATACCACTGTTGCATTCCACCACATCTCATTTCATATCACCAGCTACATCTCATCGAAGAGGTAGTGACAGTCCTGAGAGATCCCTAGTTCCGCCATCGCCGTGAGGTCATGGTATCTCGTTCCGACGAAAGACATCTTGTCGAAGATTTCGGCGTAGTCCTTGCCCTTCATGGTCGCGGATCCGCTTTTCCTACTCCCTGAGCCTTCCTCTGTCACCGGTTTCTTTCCTTCCGCCTTCTCCGCTGCGGCTCTCGAGAGAGTTCCTCGTGTTGTGGATACCATACTTCCTGCGAAAAACCGCTAAATCTTACAAGAAGAGTCAGTTTCTCAGCCAAATATCATCACATGCAAGGCATAGAGAGAAAAAAGAGCAAGCTTGCTGAGATTTAAGAAATATATCGAAGCTTTGTACAGATCTCAACTTAAAAGGCCTAGTGAAACAATTTGGGGAAACAAATCTCGAGAAAAACAGAGACATGCAAGCAGTTTTCGAAAATCCAAATAAAAAATCTCCCTTTCAACCTAAACCCGACACAAATTTAACCTCTACTAAGTGGAAATCAAAACGAAATATTAGCCAAAGTCGGAGAAATTACCGGTTGAGGGTAGAAAACGGGTTGAAAGTGAAGAAGAAAGAGCGAAATAGTAGAGAGAAAAATTGAAAATTTTCTTGCACAAATCGGCGAAAAGGAGAAGTGTGAAAGAGAGAGATTTGGCGTGTTTCGGTTTTATGAAAGGTAAAGTAGGAGAGAGATAGGGTTGCGGAAAATTCGGGAGTGGATTGGGACTGAACTGCTGTCCAATCAAAACTGCTCCATTTGACCACTTTCTCTCTCCCACGTTCTCTTTTCTTTTTCTTTCAAACCAAGACCAAAATTCGAATACAAATTAAACGAAAAATGCTCGCTATTGGGCCCCAAAAACAGGAATGTGCTTACCTGGCAACGATTTTAAGAAAAACTGAAATCTTTCCAAAAACCGTTGCATTAATCTTCTTGGTCAATCTGCCCAAGCGTATCGTCAAGCGGATCGAACTTTTTCTTCAACTATATACCTGAACACTCATAAGAGATAAAACAATCAAGATTAAGCAAAGACGTACAAAGATAACCATGGGATTTCCTCCCAAGTGAGCTTGTTTTGAGTCCCATAGCTTGACTTTCATAACCTTTCTAGGCTAGGGGGGTGTCGGGAAGAGGAGTTGAGACTCCTTCTCCTTGAATGCGTTGGCCCAAATACGGTTTGAGCCGATGGCCGTTTACTGTGAACTCCTCGCCATTCTGGTTGAGCAAAGTGACAGCTCCATAAGGAAGGACTTCCTTGATCTTAAACGGGCCGGACCACTCGGACTTGAGCTTTGCAGGGAACACCTTAGCTCTCGAGTTGAAAAGCAGCGCCTATTCTTCATCCTTGAAGACCCTCGGCAAAATTTTCTTGTCATGAAACGCCTTAGTCCGCTCCTTGTAAATCTTGGAGCTCTCATATGCGTCTAGCCTGATCTCTTCCAACTCATGTAAGTCGAAACCCCTCTTCTCTTGGGCGGACCTGATGTCGAAGTTGAGCAGTTTGATTGCCCAAAGTGCCCTGTACTCAATCTCCACCGGAAGGTGCCAGGATTTCCCATAAAGAAGTGAGAAAGGGGTCCTGCCTATCGGTGTCTTATAGGCGGTTCTGTAAGCCCACAGAGCATCGTCTAACTTGGCTGCCCAGTCCTTCTTGGTCACTCCAACTATCGTCCTGAGGATCCCCTTTATCTGCTTGTTCGACACTTTCACCTGACCACTTGTCTGAGGATGGTAGGGAGTAGCCACCTTGTGCTTTACACCATACATTTTCAGCAAATTCTCGAAGACTTTGTTGATGAAGTGACTCCCTCCATCGCTTATGACAACCCTGGGCACTCCATATCTCGGAAAAATGATGCTCTTGAACAGCTTAATCACGACTTTGGCATCATTGGTTGGGGAAGCAATTGCCTCGACCCATTTGGATACATAATCAACTGGCACCAAGATGTATTTATTTCCGTGAGAAGGTGGCTCAAAGGGGCCCATAAATTCGATGCCCCATACATCAAACACTTCCACCTCAAGTATCGGGTTTTGTGGCATTTCATTTCGCTTGGAGATGCTACCTTCTCGCTAGCATCTATCACACCTTGCAATGAAGTCATGAGTGTCTTTGAAAAGGCTCGGCCACCAGAATCCGGCTTGAAGAACCTTAGAAGCCATCTTGAAAGTTGCAAAGTGACCCCCGTAACTCGATCCGTGACAATGCTGGAGTATTCCTTCGACTTCTTCTTGAGCTATACACCTCCTGAACAGGCCATCCGACCCTCTTTTGAACAAGTAAGGTTTGTCCCAAAAGTAGTGTGAGATGTCCCTGAAGAACTTCTTCTTTTGCTAAGGAGATAAGTCGCTTGGCACTTCCCCACACACCAAATAGTTGGCGAAATCTGCATACCAAGGCGCTTCTCTTTCCTCAACTGCCTTCAGCTGCTCTAACCGCTCTGCCAAGCACACGCTCTTTCCCAGATTCTCTACCAACAGCAACTGTTCCTCAGGCAGAGTATCGTGGATAGGTGCTGGTTCGCTCACTCTCATCCTTGAGAGATGATCCGCCACTCCATTCTCAACCCCTTTCTTATCCAAAATCTCAAGATCGAATTCTGGGAGAAGAAGTATCCACCTCAGGAGCCTTGGCTTGGTGTCCTTCTTTGCCAACAGATTTTTCAAGGCTGCGTGATCGGTGTAGACTGTTACTTTTGAACCCACCTGATAGCTCCTGAACTTTTCAAACGCAAAGAACACCGCCAAGAGCTCTTTCTCGGTTGTTGCATATTGTCCTTGGGCATCGTCCATGGTTCTGCTCGGGTAATATATCACATGGAGCTTCTTGTCTATCCTCTGACCAAGCACGGCTCCCACGGCGTAGTCACTTGCGTCACACATGATCTCGAAAGGATAATCCCAGTTAGGCGCTTGCACAATCGGAGCTGTGACCAAGGCAGTCTTGATCATCTCAAACGCCTTAAGGCACTACTCGTCAAACAAGAACTCAGTCTCCTTGCACAAGATACGTGTCAAAGGACGAGCTATTTTTGAGAAGTCCTTGATGAACCTCCTATAGAAACCGGCATGACCAAGGAAACTCCTTACGTCCTTGACTGTCTTTGGTGGAGCAAGCTGACTCATCACCTCAATCTTTGCTTGATCAACCTCGATCCCCTTTTCAGATATCTTGTGTCCCAAGACGATTCCTTCCCTGACCATAAAGTGACATTTCTCCCAATTAAGCACTAGGTTTGTCTCCTCGCAGCGCTAGAGAACCCTGCACAAGTTAGACAAGCAAGACACAAAAGAACTGCCATAGACAGAGAAGTCATCCATAAACACCTCAACCGTGTCCTCAATCAAATCCGGAAAGATAGACGTCATGCACCTTTGGAAAGTCGCCGGAGCGTTACACAATCCAAAGGGCATGCGTTGATGTACTTGCATTTTGCATAGTTTTAGTACATCTTTTATGCATCTTTTGCATAGTTTTAGCATCCATTAGCATCATATCTTGTTCCTTTTCTCTTCTTGTGCATTCATAGTAGTTTTAGGTTGCATTTGCATACATATGCATGTTTGGTCCTTTGAAATAGGTCTTTTGGAGCATTTGGAGCATATGGGACGTGAGGAGCATGGAAGGACTTGGTGCATGGACGCAGCTCAACTGGACACGCAAAGGAAGAAGGAGGAAGCCATCTTGAAGACCAGCTCGACCACCTACTCGACCACCGGTCGAGTTCCTCAACTCGACCGGCCAAGCTTCAACTCGATCGAGCTGGAAGTCAAAGTCAAACCCGAAAAATGTTGCTTCCCCCTTGACTTCCTTTGACCCTAAACCTAATCCTCTTGTATTTAAAGGCTAAAAGCCACGAAAAAACCACCAAGCTTTAGATTACTTTTGTTTTAGCTTTCTTTTAATTATTGTCTTTTACTTTTTAGAACTCTAATCCATCTTTGTGTTCTTGAAGCTCTTGCTTCTTGAATCCTTAGATCCTGGATTATCTGTTTTGTATTTGCACTTGCTTATTTCAATAAAAGTTGTTTATCTTTATCTCCTCTTTCATTTGATGTTTATTTCATTGCATTTGCTTGTGTTTACATTCATGTGTAGTGAGTAGTTCCCATTAGGGTTTGAGATGGGATAGATTAGGGGATCTTTATGCTTAATCCTTCTTGCTTATGTTCTTAATCTAGAAATCTCTCTCTTTTGGACAAACCTTAAGGCTACATGACCACTACCCCTGGCTTGTATGTCCATAGGCGATTCTCCACATGGAAGTGATGGAAATCGTTGGAAAAGGTCCACTAAGAGCTCCAATAACTCTTGCTCTCGAAATGGAGTTCATAGGGGTTGGATGGATTAGTTTGAGCAATGATCCTATGGCCTCCAAGGCTTGATTCTCACTGGCTAACCCCCTGTTTCTGAGATCAAGTCTTGGTTGATAGCTTTCACCTTGGGAAAGGGTTAGCTAGGCATTGAGAAGCTCAATATCAAGAGATACTTGATACAAGTTGTTTGAGAGCAAGACTGATTAAGTATAGCCTTCCTCTGATTGTTAAACCTGTCTTAGACCCTAATTCTCGCCTTAGCTTGGTTACTCTGTTCCCACTCGACTCGAGTCCTTGGTCGAGCTGCTTGCTTTACTGCTTTATTTACTTATTGCATTTCATTACTGCTTCATTAGGTTGTTAGTGTTACTATCACCTAAATTACTGCTTGCTTGACTTCCTGGTTATTTCATATTCTCATAGAGTGACAACTTCACCCATTTTGGATTGATACCCTTTATGCTATAACGACTATAATGGTTAAAGGGAATTGTTGATTGTGATTGTGTTTGCATCTTACCACCTCTTTATATACCACTGTTGCATTCCACTACATCTCATTTCATATCTTTCACACCCCACACACAAATCCTACCATCATAGGCAAAGGTTCCATAGGGACATGTGAAGGTGTTTTCTCTTGGTCATTAGGGTGGATGGGGATTTGAAAGAATCCCGAATAGCCATCAAGGAAGCAATAGAAAGGATGATTCGCCAACCGCTCAAGCATCTGATCGATGAAAGGCAGTGGAAAATGATCCTTCCTAGTCGCCGCATTGAGCTTTCGGTAATCTATGCACATTCGGTGACCGGTTATGGTTCTGGTTGGGATCATTTCGTCTTTTTCGTTCTTGACTACTGTGATTCCACCTTTCTTGGGCACACAGTGTACCGGCGAGACCCAAGTACTATCCGAGATAGGGTAGATCACGCCGGCGTCAAGCAACTTAAGGATTTCCTTTTTCACCACCTCTTTGAGGTTGGGATTTAAGCGTCTTTGGTGTTCAATAGATCCTTATTCGTTATCAAGGTGAATGCGATGAGTACAAAGCTCAGGAGATATGCCTTTGATGTCCTCTAAAGAGTAACCAATTGCTCTCCTGAACTTCCTCAACTCATTAAGGAGGGAGGTTAATTGGGGTGGGGTAAGTTCTTGGTTCACAATTACGGGATAAGTTGAATTTGGTCCAAGAAATGCGTACCTTAGCCCATCTGGTAAGGTCTTGAGGTCCACCTTTGGGGCTTTGAGCTCGCTCCAGTCATCTGTCTGAATTGCTCAAGGTCGTGCTCTGCCTCTACCTTGTGGATTTCCTCAACTCTCACGGAGCGTCCTATGATTTCCTCAACCACGTCATTGGGAACAGTCCCTCTGTGGGAGTCTAAGAGTCGAGCATACTCCAAGGATTCGGTGTTGAAGTAGCTCTTTTCCTCTGCCTTTCTCAGTCAAGGTTAGCTGAAGCTGGTCCTCTGTGGCTAACTCCTCTAGATACTCGTCTGCCAACTGATCCAAAGTCTCTACCCAGAAGAGCTGTCCATCAATGGTTGGTTTCTTCATCGATCTCTTGATGTCGAAGCTGAGCTTGAAGTCATCTCCAAAGTTTAGCTCAATCTTCCCTCTCTGAACATCGATGATAGCTCCAGCGGTTGCCAAAAAGGGCCTTCCCAAGATCAGCGGATCCTTGGGTTCTTCATCCATCTCAAGGATAACAAAGTCAGTGGGTATCTCCACGTTTCCTACTCGCACAGGCAAGTCCTCGAGCATACCCACTGGGATGCGTACTGATCTATCCGCAAGTACCAAGGAAACGTCGCACTTTTGATACTTCTCGAACCCAAGCCTCTTAGCTACTGTGAGTGGCATCACAGATACGCCTGCTCCAAGATCACATAAGCTTCGGTTGAATGCCAGGGCCAATAGAACAAGGAAGAGTGAAACTGCCTGGATCCTCAAACTTCTTCCCAACCACTTTCCTAGTGATGATTGCGCTACATTCCTGAGAAAGAACGACCATGCCCTGAACCTCTTTTTCTCTCGGTTACAGCGTCCTTGAGAAATTTCTGATAGGGATAAGCATACATGCGTCCAAGAAGGGCATTGTAATATCAATCTCCTTTATTTGCTTATCAAACAGAGCTCTGCTTTCTCAAGCTGTTGTTTCTTGAATCGGGCAGGAAAGGGAAGTTGCGGTTTGTAAGGAGGAGGAACGAAAGCTGGGGCTTTCTTCTTCTTTTGCACTTCCTCTGGTGCTTTCTCTTTCTCTTGAACTGGTGGTTCCTCTTCAGTCACAGGTGCTGGCTTCAGTTTCAACTGAAATCTCCTCCTCTTGTTCCTCAATGTCCTCATTGACTGGTGCGGGTCCTGTTCTTGGAGGTAAAGCGCGTCCACTTCTCAATGTAATTGCTTGTACGTATTCCTTGGGATTCTGCTCTGCTTTACCCGGAAGTTGACCTTGCGTTCTGGATGAGGAAGCTGTTCCGCCTTTGTGTTCAAGCTGATGGATTCTACTTGTGAGAGCTTCAATCTTAGTCTGAAGGTCGTGGTGCGAGAAGTCGATTCTCCCATTGATCTCAGATAGTCGCTTGTTGAGATCCACGTTTCCGGTAGACTGTCCTGAAGTAGTTGCTGAAGCATCTGCTTGACTCCAGGTTCTTGTGGACCTTGCTTAGCCTCGAATCCAGGTGGAACAGAGGTGTTTTTCTGATAGCCTCCTTGGAAATTTTTGTTGTACCCATCACGTGGTTTAGTTGGGTACATCTTTCCTTGACCAGACGTGTTGGCTTGAGGAGGATAGACTTGGTCCTGGGGTTCTCTACATTCGTGCTTCGATAGGACATATTGGGGTTGTTCTTGTAGTAACCCTGGCTATGAATGTAGTTGACGTCCTCAGTGTAAACTCCTCCTCTTGATCGTCATCGCGTTCCTCCAGCATGTGTACCGACTGTTTTTGCTGGACTATAAGCAGTTTGTCAAGCTTGTCGTTCAGCACCTTCAGTTCCTTCTTGTGCTTTTCCTCTGCTTCGACGGATCCTCTGTTTGTGCGGTCATGATCTTCGCCGTATGTACCATTGCTCATTGCCATGTTTTCCACCAAGAACAGACCGTCGTCACATCTCTGGCCAAGAAGTTGCCTTGGCTTGCTGTGTCAAGCATCTGCCTAAAGCGAGGCAGTACACCACGGTATAGAGTACTTAAGAGTGACTCTTGAGAGAAACCGTGGTGTGGGCACTTCGACTGATATCCTTTGAAGCGTTCCCAGGCGTCTGTGAAACTCTCGCCGTGCTTTTGCGAAGCTTGAGATGTTGGTTCTGAAGCTTGCAGTTCTGACTGAGGAGAAGAACTTAGCCAAGAAGGCTTTCTTGCACTGATCCCAGCTTGTGATGGACCCTCGAGGTATCGTCTTTTCCCATTGGCGAGCTTTGCCATCAAGTGAGAATGGGAATAAACGAAGTTTGGTTGCGTCTTCGCTTACCCCATTCTGTGTGATCAAATCACATGCTCTGTCAAACTCGTCAAGATGGTCCAACGGGTCTTCCTCAGGTAGACCGTGATAGATCTTTTGTTGGACTTGATGCAGAATGTGCGGTTTGATTTCGAAGTTGTTGTGCACATTCGGCGGGGCTATGCCTTGACGGTTTTCGTGAGTGTTAGGTGCATCGCCGGCACCTATTTGACGGTGAGGTCGCAGAGGTGGATTGTTTCGCTGACCACCTTGTTGTTCCGGTCCGGGTGGGAATCCTTCCTGTTGGGGTTGGGCTGCCATGTCCGGAACCTCTTGTCTTCTGGTTCGCGAAGTAACTCTGCGTGACCGTTTGTTTTGCTCTGCTTTGTCAAGATCGCTTGTACTTAGGAGGTTGTCTCGTCCTTTGGATCTGGTGTGCATACACCTGAGGTCAAAGATGAGAGGTTTCACAGAAAGTTAGCGACTTTAGGCAAGATAGAGCAAAACCGACTTAATCTAAGGTTTTTCTTGAAAACGAAATGCTTAAAAGTCTCCACTTTGGCAACGGCGCCAAGTTGATAAGTAGGATTTTTGTATCAACTATCTCAATCCATACCACTCATGTCATTGTAGTACTTGAGATGTCAATCCAAGTGGAGATTTAAACTATCGAAATAAAGAAAAGGCAAAGATCAAGTTTGATAAAAGATTGGGTTTTGTTTTGTAAAGATCTATGCTTTAAGCTAACAAGATGAAATAAAGATTTAAACTTTAACAATAAAAGATAAAGGAGGCGTCTTGGGTGAGATTAGTTGGGATCAACGAGCTCAACCTTCCTTTCTCAACACACCAAGACTCAAGCTTTGTGCTTAGACTTTGGGTAAATCCTGCCACTCTCGTGGTCAGATCGCTTTGCAAGCTGAGAATCCAAAGCTAGCTCTGCTAGTGGACTCAAAGTTACAAGCTTTCACAAGATCTAGTCTAAATGCACAAGATACATCCCAACAACCAATCTCTTAGGTTGGGAATGTTTCTCTCTATCGCTAGCTCTCTTAGGCATTAACGCAAACACCTTCTAGGTGTACTAGCCTAGATTCACGACTTCAAGTGATCAAGAAGAAGCCGAGATATAAAGCTCTAGCTAAAGAAAAGCTGGTCAAGGGAGATTAAGGAAGAGGTTAACAGGAAGCTAAAGCTCTGACCTTTCCTAATCTCACCCTCGAAACCTCTAAGAACTACTCGCTACTCATACTCGAACCGAAAGCAAAGAGGTAAAGAAAGCTAGAAATCATCATTAAGACAAGATTAGCAAACTAAGTACTTCTTAAACTTAAAAGATTCAAAGTAAAAGCTTACAAAAGATCTCCAAGAACAAACTGTTTTTCTTGGAGAGAAACTGGTTACAAGATAAAGATTGCCTAGAAAATTAGGTCTTAAAGGTTTATATAGAGAAGGGAAAAGTGTATCCTTTGGTCAACGTTTTTGCTTTGACTTCACAGATGCGCGTAGCTTGAGCAACTTCCTCAAGCACTCTGTTTCCTTTTGCTCAAGGCTCTGTTCCGTCTTGCTTGTTTTGCCATCCGATTACTCCGATCTCCTTCTGGTCCATCTCCGATCATCACCTCCGGTCTGCTCCTTCGCCATAAGCTCCGAATACCTGATAAATGCACCCCAAATGCAATGGAAATGCAAAATGCTAACCTAAAGGCTAAATGATCCTAAGTAGACTAAAGCTACACTAAATGTTATGAAATGAGACTCAATTATACACAGAACTATGCAGTATAGAGGCTAAATGTATGCAAATGTTGAGTATATCAATTGCCTCACTAAGTATTTATTAAATACTTATGCAACTCCATTCCAATGTGTTGCAGGTAAAAGATTTGTGTGATCGTGGAATCAAGGCTGAAGAGGGGGATGATAGGATGTTTATTGCTTTTATTTATTTTGCATTAGTTTTGCTAGACTTGTTAATTATTTATTTGCTTCCGCTGAACTGATTTATTATTTTACTTGCTATTTATTAATTTAATTATTGTAAGACCTTCGCTAGAATTGATTAGTATTTGTTTAAAAAAAAAAAAAGTGTTGGTTGTTTCATTTTGGTATCAGACTAGACGGTTTTAGGACTGTTAGAATTGATAGGCTTTAGTATCATCCCCTTTCAGCTACAGGAGATTCGCGGTAAGTTATTGGTGTTTGTGTTTTGTGTTATTTGTCTAGTTGCTCATGTTCGGGTCCATGCAGTGAGATGGACGGAGCTCCTAGAGGTCGTGGCGCGAGAGGGCACGGTGCTAGAGGTCGTGGCGGCAGAGCTGGTGGTAGAGCTGGAGGCCGAGCAGGCCGAGGTCGTGGTCGTGGACTTCCGGAGGAGTCGGGAGAGAGTGTGGCACCGAGTGTGCATACTGCGTCGGTGACCCAGTCAGTTCCGTTGGCGGGTGATGCCAGTGTGAGTGTGGTTTGGGAGCGGGGGCTGCTCCGGGTGGGGGTGGCGCTCCGGCTCCGGGTCGTGATGACTTAGTGGTGGGGTTGCTGACGCAGCTATTGGCTCGTTTTCCGCCGGTGGTTCCACAGGGGGCTCCAGGAGTACCGCCAGTGGCAGAGGTGCAGCATGTTGCTGCAGACGTTGCGCAGCCGGAGGCTGTGGGTGCGGGTGTGACCCGTTATTTGGAGTTTATGGGCCACATGCAGAGGATTGGTACGCCTTTCTTCGAGGGTAAGAGTTGGTCCGGAGGAGGCAGACGCGTGGCGTCAGAGAGTGGAGCGGAACTTTCATTCGATCCGTTGTCCTATGGAGTACTGGGTGGAGTTAGCGGTCCACTATTTGAGTGGCGATGCTCATTTGTGGTGGCAGGCCGCGGTGGGCCGGAGGGCATTTTGGACTTGGGGCGACTTCCTTGTGGAGTTCAACGCCAAGTATTTCCCGAGGCAGGCTCGTGATCGTCTTCAGATGCGGTTTATGGACATTGAGCAGGGTTCGCGTTCTGTACGCGAGTATGATGCGGAGTTCAGTCGTCTGTTGGTGCATGCAGGCTTTGGCATGGAGGCCGAGCATCAGTTGACGAACAGGTTTCTGGAGGGACTTCGCAAGGATATCGGACTCTATGCAGGAGTAGTACGCACACTTCGAGGCGAGTCTGGTAGAGCCGTCAGCAGTTGCTTCTGCTGCCCAGCCTCGGGTCAGCATCAGCAGCCGCGACAGCAGCAGCAGCAGCAGCGCAGAGGTGGTTCGAGTTTCAGTTCTGGTTCTGGCAGGGGCGGTTTGCCTGCGCAGGTCAGAAGAGGAGTAGAGAGGAGTTTTCTGGTGCTAGTCAGTTTCCTCGTGGTTCGTGTTTTGGGTGTGGGAGCACGGAGCATCGTGTTTCGAGTTGTCCCAAGAGGGAGTCAGCACCGAGGGTGTGCTACTACTGCAAGGAGCCTGGGCATATCAAGCCCATGTGTCCTAAGTTGCGGAGTATGTCGGTGGCTTCGGTTCAGCCAGTAGCGGCTCAGCCAGTGAGTCAGATCGCAGCAGTGCAGCCGTTGGGTCAGATTGCACCGGCGCCGCGGGGTTACTCTTCAGTGGAGACTGGCGGGACTAGTCAGACCGGGCAGATCACAGAAGGTTCATTTTTATCTGTGATAGTCTTGTGGAGGTTCTCAACGCAATTGAATGTGTAGGGACCTTGTTAGTGGGCGGTTTTGAGTCCCACGTTTTATTCGACTCTGGAGCATCGAATTGCTTCATTACACCGGAGCGTGCCGAGAAGAGTGGCATCCGGAGTAGCGCGGGCGAGAGCGCGGGCATGGTCAAGGTGGCGGGAGGTGGATTCTTGTCTACTTTGGGCCGTGCTAGAGGAGTCGAGATCGAGATTGCGGGGCAGTCAATGCCAGCAGACTTAGTCATCAGTCCGGTGGAGCTGTATGACGTTATTCTCGGGATGGACTGGTTGTCACACTACAGAGTTCATCTGGATTGCTACAGAGGTAGAGTGGTCTTCGAGCGAGATGCAGGGAGGTTGGTTTATCAGGGAGTGAGACCGACTTCCGGGAGTATTGTGATATCTGCTATTCAGGCCGAGCAGTTGTTACAGCGGGGCTGTGAGGCGTATCTGGCGACGATTTCTATGTCTGAGTCAGGAGCTGGAGTTGTTATGGGAGATATTGAGGTTGTCCAGGATTTTGAGGATGTCTTTCAGTCACTGAAGGGATTACCACCATCTCGGTCTGATCCTTTCACGATTGAGTTAGAGCGGGGACAGCTGATGTACTTGCATTTTACATAGTTTTAGTACATCTTTTATGCATCTTTTGCATAGTTTTAGCATCCATTAGCATCATATCTTGTTCCTTTTCTCTTCTTATGCATTCATAGTAGTTTTAGGTTGCATTTGCATACATATGCATGTTTGGTCCTTTGAAATAGGTCTTTTGGAGCATTCTGGAGCATATGGGACAGAGGAGCATGGAGGACTTGGCACATGGACGCAGCTCAACTGGATACGCAAAGGAAGAAGGAGGAAGCCATCTTGAAGACCAGCTCGACCATCTACTCGACCAACCGGTCGAGTTCCTCAACTCGACCGGCCAAGCTTCAACTCGATCGAGCTGAGAAGTCAACAGTCAAACCCGAAAAATGTTGCTTCCCCCTTGACTTTCCTTTGACCCTAAACCTAATCCTCTTTGTATTTAAGGCTAAAAGCCACGAAAAAACCACCAAGCTTTAGATTACTTTTTGTTTTAGTTTCTTTTAATTTATTGTCTTTTACTTTTGAGAGCTCTAATCCCATCTTTGTGTTCTTGAAGCTCTTGCTTCTTGAATCCTAGATCCTGGATAATCTCTTTTGTATTTGCACTTGCTTATTTCAATAAAAGTTGTTTATTTCATCTCCTCTTTCTTATGATGTCTCTTTTATTGCATTTGCTTGTGTTTACATTCATGTGTAGTGAGTAGTTACCCATTAGGGTTTGAGATGGGATAGATTAGAGGATTTCATATGCTTAATCCTTCTTGCTTATGTCTTAATCTAGATCTCTCTCTTTTGGAAATCTTAAGGCTACATGACCACTACCCCTGGCTTGTATGTCCATAGGCGATTCTCCACATGGAAGTGATGGAAATCGCTGGAAAAGGTCCACTAAGAGCTCCAATATCTCTTGCTCTAGAAATGGAGGTCTAAGGGGTTGGATGGATTAGTTTGAGCAATGATCCTATGGCCTCCAAGGCTTGATTCTCACTGGCTAACCCCCTGTTTCTGAGATCATTCCTTGGTTGATAGCTTTCACCTTGGGAAAGGGTTAGCTAGGCATTGAGAAGCTCAATATCAAGAGAACCTTGATACAAGGAGTTTTAAGAGCAAGATTGATTAAGTATAGCTTCCTCTGATTGTAAACCCTGTCTTAGACCCTAATTCTTCGTTTAGCTTGTTAAAGTCGCTGCCTTTATTGCTTTTTACTTCAACTCGACCCTAAACTCGATCGAGCTCGGTACTCTGTTCCACTCGACTCGAGTCCTTGGTCGAGCTGCTCTACTGCTTTATTTACTTTCTGCATTTCATTTCTGTTCATTTAGGTTGTTAGTGTTACCCCAAATCTTTACTGCTTGCTTGACTTCCTTGGTTGTTTCATATTCTCATAGAGTGACAAGTTTCCCATTTTGGATTGATAACCTCTTATACTACATGACTATGATGGTTAAGAGGAATTGATTGATTGTGATTGCACCATACCATTTCATCTTTATTCACCCCTGTTTGCATTCCACCTCATATCTTATCACATCCACACAAAATCCTATCATCAATTTGGCGCCGTTGCCGATTTGGGATATTTTGTTGCATTTGAGTTTCAAACACACTTGGACGATCAAGCTATACCACCCCTGTTCTATTGTACTGCTGGGTTTTTGTCTCTTTTTGCAGGTGTATGCGAACTCGATCGAGTCGGTCTACAGAGGACTTGGTCGAGCTAGACTTTACAACGGGTAGAAAGAGGGTTCAGAGGTCACAGAGGGTACAAGAGGAACCTGAGGTGCTTGTTGCTGATACAATGGACGTACCAGAGGGGAATGGAAACCCTTTGGGCAATGGACTCGGTCGAGCTAGGCAAACTCGACCGATTGGTCAAGGAGATGCTCCAAACCGCCACCAACAGAGACAAGGGATTGTTCCACCACCAGTGCAGAACCACAACTTTGAGATCAAGCTGGGAATGATCAACCTTGTTCAGAACAAGATGTTCCATGGATTGCCAAGTGAAGACCCCATTGACCACCTTGATGAGTTTGATAGGCTTTGTGATTTGACAAAGATCAATGGTGTCTCTGAAGATGCCATCAAGCTGAGACTCTTTCCTATGTCTCTAGCTGACAAAGCTCACCAATGGGAGAAGAGCTTGCCCCATGGCACAATCACCACTTGGGATGAATGCAAGAAGGCCTTTCTTGCTAAGTTTTTCTCCACCGGTCGCACAGCCAAGCTTAGAGGAGAGATATCAGCTTCATCCAGCGAAACAATGAGACATTCGCAGAGGCTTGGGAGAGGTTCAAAGGCTACACAAGTCAGTGCCCACACCATGGATTCAACAATGAATCACTACTCTCCACTCTTTATAGAGGATGCTTGCCTAGGTATAGGGAGATGCTAGACACAGCTAGCAATGGGAACTTCCTCAACCAGGATGTAGATGATGGCTGGCAACTTGTGGAGAACATAGCCAACTCAAATGGAAGCTATGGAGAAGAGTATGATCGCACCAATCGGAGCTCGACCCACCACTCGATCGAGTCAGACGAAAAGTTGAGAAAAGATGTTAAGGCATTGAATGAGAAGTTGGATAAGCTGATCTTAGCTCAGTCCACAATGAAGAAAGTCAACTTTGTGTCTGCTGAAGAGATGGAACCAGTCCAAGAAGGGGAGGATACACAATTTGCTGAGGTGTGCTACATGAGCAATGGGCAAGGAGGCTACAACAAAGGATACTATAATTACAAGTCCAACCCTGCCATGTCATACCGCAACACTGATGTTGCTAACCCTCAGGACCAAGTATATCCTCAACAACAAGCAGCTCGATCGAGTCAAGGACCACAACATGGGTATGGTCAAAAGAACAATTACCAAGGACCACAAGGAACTTTCCCTGGACAACAAATGAATATACCACCAGGCTTTCCCCACCAACCACCCCAGCCTGCACCTTCGCAAGAGAATGAGCTCAAGGCAATGCTAAACAATTCTTCAAGGGCAAGCTGATGGGGTAGTGGACACAAGCAAGAAGCTAGCTGAAATAAACTCCAAGATCGAGAATCTCAACACAAGGGTTTACTCTCTGGAGAATCATGCTTCTTCTGTTGCTGCTGCTACAAAGCAAGGACAACTACCTGGTAAAGCTATTCAGAACCCCAAGGAACAGTGCAAGGTCATCTTCACTCAAGAAGGACTTGTTGAAGAAGAGGATCAAGAGAGGGTCATTGAAGATTTTTGTTTACTGCTGAATGATGATGAGATTGTTGCTGCTGAGGCTCCTGGAGTCCAGATTGATCAACCAGAAGTGCAGGCACCTACTGTGGCCCTTCACACTTCACCAGTTGAGCTTGCACAACAAGCTCGATCAGCAGCTCGATCGAGTCGAACTCTACCTCGATCGAGTCCGACATCTTCTGTCCCAAAACCAATTCTGCTTGATCCCTACCAACCGGTTGCCACTTCCTCATCTCGCCTACTTAGTCAAGGGCACAAGGAAGTACTCCCTCCGTTTCAAATTAGTTGTCGTTTTGGCAAAATGTATCTGCAAATATTTTGACGTATCTGCAATGCAAAATATGTCCAGATACGTCCAAATATTTACAGATACATTTTGTCAAAACGACAACTAATTTGAAACGGAGGGAGTAATTCACAAGTTCAGAAGAGATCTTAGTGGGATTGGAATTGAGTTGCCTCCTATGGATAGCATAAGTGAGGCATTTGATCAATTGCAAATGGTCAAGGATGTTCTAGCCAACAGTGATAAAGTTTCAGAGGTCCTGAAGGAGTCTACTCATCAGTTCAACCTGCTTACTTCACCCACCTTCCTACCAAAGGTCAAAGATCAAGGGAAATTCACTCTCCATTGCACACTTGGGCATCTTGAGCTTAACAATGCCTTAGTTGATTCTGGAGCAAGCATCAATTTGATCTCTCTCTCAATGGCAGAGAAGCTAGGCATTGCTGGAGCCTTGCAGCGCCCTACTACTTCAATCATGTTTGGAGATGCAACTTCTAAGTCTCCTCTTGGAGTGTTCAAGAACTATCACTTGAAAATAGGAGAATGCATCATCCAAACTGATCTTACTGTGATGGAGATGGAAGAAGAGAAAGATCTACTTCTGTTATTGGGAACCCCATTCCTTAGTACAGTTGGCGCTTCAATAGACTTTCAAAAGCAAGAAGTGATCCTTCACAAGGTGAATAGTTTGGTGTCATATCGCTTGCAGCCTAGAGGTTCAGGCTTTTGTGCCACAATTGACAGTACCACTCTCAATTCTAAGAGTCATGAAGCTACAAAGATTGTGAAGGAAAGAGTTGACAAAGAACCAAGAGTTGGGAAGGATAAGGTTGAGAGAGGACCAAGGATAGAGAAGCCACGTCTTGAGAGGGCTAGAGTTGAGAAACCACGCTCTGATAGACCACGAGCTGATCGACTTGTTCAAGCCCCTTGTGTGCTTGATGAAGAAAGCCTTCAAGCTTTGTTTGATGAGCCACTAGGAAGGGCTCTAAAAGAAGGGGAGGATGTAGCCTCTAAGGCAAGACCAGGGGATAAAAGAAAAGATCCACCAGCTCAGGCCCCTTCATTCAAGCCATCTCAGCTCACAATGACTTTGTTCCCCACCAAGTTTGAAAATGGGAAGATTGAGTACAAGATAAGGTACAAGGGGAGATCAAGGCCATTCTCTAGAGCCAAAGCCTTGGTGACTTCAGAACAATCCAGGGACCCATCCAAGCTAAAGGAGCTTCTGTCTCAAGTCCTCACTATCACCCTTGATGGTGGGACTAGCTCAACCAATGCCTGAGAAGGTAAAGGTCAAGCTATGGGACCTTAAACAAGCTCACTTGGGAGGAAGTCCCATGTTTATCCTTGTACATATTCTATTTATGCAATTTCTGTCTCTTTTCATGGTTCTAACCTTACAATGAGTTAAGTTTAGGTGACATAGGAGCCAGCTCGACACACAGCTCGATCGAGCCAAGAACAAGGGCAACTCGATCGAGTTCCACAACTCGACCGAGGTAAGTTTTTTTGAATTTGAATTTTTAACCGTTTTCTTGGTCAAAGGGGTGGGTCCCACAATTCAATTTTGGTCCCCCAAACCCTAATTGGATCAGAAAAATCCCAAGCTTTTGTTCCCCCTCTTCATTCCACCTTTTAATCCCAACCACACATCTCAAACACTCCCTCTTCCCCATAACTCGATCGAACCCACTTCTCCACTCTCCCACACTTTAAAATTTCTGAAACTCATCTCTCTCTCTCATCACCACAAGAAATTTCGAGTTTCCAATCTCTCTCTTAAGCTCTTGCGATTTCCTCTTGTTCTTCATTGCTTTGCTTTGGGTTTTAGTTTACTGCTCTTCAGTTCATCATTCAAATAAGGTATGAACCCTAAGACCCTTGATTCCTCCATCTCGATTTCCACTATTTCTTGTTTTCTCTTTGATTTTTGATTGCATGTGCCCCTTATGGGATTGTTCTTGAGAAATTGCTTTCATATCATTCTCCTGCTCATAGTTTTTCGAATTTGCCACACCTCACCTCTGTTTTGCCATTAGAACTTGTTGCATGTGTTTAAAACATTGAATTTGAGTTTGGTATTGGTTAAGATGCTTAGTGCTTCACTAGAATTGCTCATTGTTCCATTTACTAGTTGTTCTTGGTTCAATTTGATTGATTAGCATCCTTTCCAGCTCTTAATATTTGAATTAGGTTCGGTTATACTCTGTTTTCACCTAGCTCGATCGAGTTTGTCACTCGAGTTTTTTGACTCGATCGAGCTGAGTGTCGAGTTGGCCAAGCCGATCATTGCAACTCTAATTCTTTGACTTGTTCATGCATTTCAGGAACCCAACTTCAAGAAGCAACAAGTTCAAGATGTTGAGAGGTGAGGGAAGCCAAGCGACAGTGGCAAGAAAGCAAAGGGCAGAGAAAGCAAGAAGAATGAGAGAAAGGATGTCCATAGATGAAGGGTTGGAGTATGTGAGATCAAGGGAAGAGAGGAACCAGCAGATGGAAGAGTTTGATGCAGAGAGGCGTGTCTCCTCTGAGGAGAGGTCTGAAAGTGAGAGGTTGAGGGAGGAAAGGAGATCCAAGAAGAGAAATGACCCAATTAGTAGTGAGAGTGAGCAAGGGGAGTTTGAGATTGGAGTGAACCTTGTACAGAGGAAGGTAATGGCTCTCCAAGTGAAGAAGGAAGTGATGAGACTGAGAGTGAAGAGGAAGGAGAAGAGGTCAATCAAGAGATTGAGGGAAGTGTGCATGAGAGCAATGAGAATGTACCCATGGAGGAGGCTGAATCAGAGGAAGAGGATGAACTCCCCATGTACCAAGAGCACTACAATGCCCTCTTCTCCATGGATTTTATGGATACCAAGTACCCACATGTTGACACAATGAAGGCCCTTGGAATCTTTGAAGATGTGGAGCTAGTTCTCAAGAACATGCACTTGGCCAAACTCTTCTCTTATCACATGGAATCCTACAAGGAGCTCACTTGCGAGTTCTTAGCTTCAATGTGGTACCACATGTACGACGAGGAAGATAGAGCTGATTTGGACCAAGGACTGTGATGGATCACGTTCTTGGCTAAGGGAGAGAAGAGAATGGTGACCTTTAGGCAGTTGGAGATCTTGTTTGGGTTCAACTATGGAGAAGGTACCAAGTGGAACTTCAAGGAGAAGGAACTCCAAAGGGTTTGGGCAACAATCGCTGATGGAGAGCTCTTCCTCAAGGTCTAAGGCTGCTCAAATCAGGAGCCCAGTGTTGAGATATGTGCACAAGGCACTAGCCAACACCTTCTTTGCAAGGAAGGCAACCGGGACCATTAACGAGGGGGAACTCAAGTTCCTTGACATGGGGATCAAGCCTATTATGTCACGCACAAGCGATGGCAAGAGGATCATGGGAGATAGATCCAACACAGGGAACCTGATGCC